>OY754962.1:58026365-58251365 GCA_963576555.1 Ferdinandea cuprea | reverse complement strand
AATCTAATGTTGACTATTAGTTGACTGCCAGTTAAAATTAAAATGTACAGCATATTTGAAATGGTACCAATAAATAATTTGACCTCCACCTTTTCTAGTGCGAGGACTTTTTTTTGAATCTATTACATTTGCTGTCAATCTATTAGTCAAAACATCTGATACTGTTTTTATGAAGGGGTGCTTTGAAAAATTGGTGAAGAAATTAAGTAATTAAAAGTCATTTTTCTGGAGTTCCACCACCAGTTTGTCGTTGACCCATTTTATATTTCGATATGTCCGACATAGCACATTGCTTGTATCGATCCCACTGATCATGCATTTCTTTGGCATTAAAATCGTGTCCACTGGCGGCAAACGCATAACGCATTTCCTCCCAGGCATCGAACTTTTCTTTTATAATCTGAAAATTGTTAAGTTTGCTGTCAATTATGTTTACCAACGGCTCCACTATACTTATTAATTTTTGTTTTATTTCCAACGTCCAATTTGCTGATCTTGGCCTCTTTATTGTATTCACTCGACATGTTTCTGATTCTTTTTTATATTCCGTCGTCTGGTTCTCCTTCTTCGTTAACTTCTTTTAGCGTCGTCTCCTCTTCGTCGATAGTCTCTTCTTCGTCTGACGTATCCTGACCAGTATCCCTTGTCGCTGCTAGGTTTTCTTCCGTTTTGACGACTCCTCTTCCGAACGTATCGCTAATTCGTTTCACCAAATCGGTTTTTACGTTATACCGATACGACAAGTTCTTTCCCTTTAGGAACGCCTTTAGTTGTCTAACAGTGAGTTCTTGGTGTTCCATCCACTTAACCTCTTCACGTCTTTTCTTCGTATCTCGCCGTGATTTTCAAATCTTTCCTCGTAATCACCGTAACTAACAACTTTTCCTTCGTAACCGCCGTAACTCACAACTTCTCCTTCAACTTTTTATTTAAAATCCCGGATGAACCCCCATGTAGAATCAAAACTAGTCTTAACACAACTTTTATTATAAACGAACGCAACCTGACCCGTGTGTCTTATCGCTACTAGGTGCCAGTGCACTCACTTGTTATCTAATTTTTTGTGCTGTGTTGATATACTACTTCGGAATGCGATGCGTCGGCGGTCAGGAAGAACAAATGATTAATAAAAGAAATGAAATTTATATCTATATTATTGAACTTTATTTATAATGCAATTTAATATAATGAAAAATGAATGAAAAGAATTCTACATGAATTGACATGAAAAGAATAAAACGAAGAACGACAGACTGACAACTTGTGTCGTTGGAATTCAAATTAAACAGAACAGTATTGCCATATGTTAAATGGCATGTGTGTCATGGCAAATCATTGCCAGGGCGCTGGTTGCATCTCAACACGCCTTCCTCAAACAGCGCGCACATTAGCATTTGGTCATTCCGATGTCTCTCATACATCGATAGTGTGCTGGTCCTGGGAGAGGTTTGGTGAACACATCCGCAGGCATCCTTTCAGTTGGAGTATATACGACAGCCATTTGTGCATCCCTTAACAGCTGACGCACAAAGTGATATCTGGTTGCAATTTGCTTCGTACGGGAGTGACATACTGCATTTTCAGCTATGTGCTTTGCTCCTCGATTATCTGTCCCAACAATTATCTCAGCTAATTCAGGAAAATTCATTTCGGTCATCAGGTTTCGAAGATATGTTTCTTCTCTGGATGATTCTGACAGTGCAACATATTCAGCTTCCGTTGTCGAAATCGCCACTGACTTTTGCTTTTGAGAGCGCCAAGTGATTGCTGCTCCACTTAACGTAAAAACGTATCCCGTATACGATACTCTATCCATCTCGTCATTTGCATGATCAGCATCAGAAAATCCTCGAAGACCAAGTGTGTCCTTTGTGTACACCAATCCATAATCCTCTGTACTTCGCAAGTAGCGTAGAACACGCTTCGCAGCTGACCAATGCACATCTTGATAACTTTCGTTGAATTGTGCTAGTCGATTTACAGTAAAAGCGATATCTGGTTTGGTCGCAATCGGCAAATACATAAGCGATCCGATGAGCTGGCGATATGGTTTTTCGACTTGACGTCCTTCAGTGCGACTATCTCCACTCGGCAATTTTGCCTTTGCATCGCTCGGTGTACTAATCGGTTTCGATTCATCCACCTTGAATTTCTTCAGCAGCTCCTTGACGTATGCCTCTTGTTTTAGTTTTATTTCACCGTCTCCTTGAACTATTTCGACGCCCAAACAGTACCGCGCCAGTCTAAGATCCTTGACTTCAAAAACAGCAGCAAGTCCTTCTCGTATACGATTCAAAGTTTTCTGACTTCTTGATGCATACAAGATGTCATCGACATACACTGCAACGACTGTGAACTCTTCCTTGCTTGATCCATAATAAAGACATGTGTCATTAGTGGCGGGTTTCAAGCCAAGACCACGTAGTACTCCGTCCAGCTTCTTATGCCACTGACGTCCCGCCTGTCGAAGACCATAAAGCTCCTTTCTCAGCCGACACACGCTGTTACCTTCTTTGAGCTTCTGGAGCATCTGTTTGGCCTTTTTTTCAACTCCATTCTTTTGTCCATCCTCCTTTACTAGCATCTGCAACGCCTGCTGAAGGTATTTCGGAGGATCCATGTAAATCTCCTCCTCCAGGTCACCATTCAGATAAGCCGCAACGACATCCATTTGATGAACTGCCAAGTTTTCACGAACAGCCAGTGCCATTAAAAGTCTAATCGATTCGAGGCGAACCACAGGTGCAAAAGTTTCTTCGAAGTCTATCCCTTGGCGTTGTGTAAAACCTCTGGCAACAACACGAGCTTTCTTCCGATCCAACGATCCATCTGGCTTTAACTTATTTCGCAAAACAACTTGGCTGGTCACAACAGCTCTATTCGCTGGATGCTCGACCAGGTCCCAAGTATTGTTCTTGATAAGCCCTAGAATCTCTTCCTTGATCGTCTCTAGCCATTCTTGTGCCTCTGTTCCAGACATCGCATCCTCAAGTGATAGCTCTCCGATGTTCGCAATTTCACAGCTCCTTCTAGTGGATCGAAATACACTTCGTCATCTGTTTCATTTTCCTCCTCATCTCTATTGGTTTCGTCTTTTTCTTCCAGGCTATGATGTTCGATTTCCTTTTCTTTGGTGTTGCGTGATACAGATCTCGTTTGATATATCTTCCGAGCACGTTTAGACTGCTCTTTGGACTCGTTAATTTTTGAAAATCGCTTACAATCCTATGGTGCCGTCCGTACCTCGAGCTCTTCATCCTCTTCTGGCCCTTGCATCGGTATCTGCACTGAATCTGATCCATATTCGCTCTCAGAATTTTCATCAGGGACTGCAAAAAAATTTTCAATCGTCTCGTTTTCAATTTTTTTTCAATTCAATTTTTATTTGCACATAAATTTTCGTTTACATTGTTTTACCTGCAAAGCAAAGTGCTTATCTGCAGGTGGTTGGACATAACATTGAGATTAGTTTTGAAGTGATTTCAAATTGAAAACGTTAAGTTTAAATACAATTAATTAATTTCTGAAGTTAAAAGTATTTTAAAGATTTTAAGATTTACTAATGTTTCCTTAAATTACATGATGAAATTCAATAAAATGTTTTTAATCTCTTTTTTCCTTGTTTTGAAATTTGGAATAATTTTCAGTAATTTTCAGTGGGAGCGAATTTAACAATTTAGGAACAATGCATCGTAGTTCTCTGTCTCCGTACGAGTTGTAAGCTGTCGGAACTTCTAGCATTCCTTGGGCTCGTCTTCGGGTGTTTAACGTGTGGCTGATGGGTTGAAGAAACCGTTGGTCGTCCATATAGCTTAGGAGTGTTGTCATCTTGTAGATTGCGTTTACATCTAAAACTTTAAAACTGGAATTAGTATGTCTAATTATTTTAACAAGACGATGTTGTAGGTTAGATATCTTCTCTAGGTGGGTCTTTGCTGCATTTCCCCAGGCCAGAATCCCGTATCTAATGCGTGACTCTGCCAACGAGTAGTACACTTGCTTTTGTACTTCGATATGTGAGTAACGCTTAAGATACACTATTACGAATATAGTGCTCTTAAGTTGAAGACGCAGGACGTTGATGTGCTCACGCCATAGGAATTTCTCGTCGATGGTAACTCCGAGGTACTTAATGGTTTTAACTACCTCAATTCTGCTATTGCTTCTCAGTAGTGGACAACGATCATTTCGATGAAAGATTTCAATGTCTTCCGTTGGCTTCGATGGAGTCCTAATATGCATCAACTTGGTATTATTTGCGTTGATCACCAGGCCGTTGTCATGACACCATTCAGATACAAGGTTGAACTCATCTTGCAATATCTTTATGGCTAATTGCAAGTCCTTGTGTTTCACGACGATTGCGATGTCATCAGCGTAGGCATACGCAGTAGCTTTCTTAAATGTTCTTAATAGTTCATTTGTGAACAGTATAAATAAAATAGGGCCCAGTTTGAAACCTTGTGGCACACCGTATTTACTTGTTCTTTTTTTGCTTAATGTGTCAGACACCTTGACTTGTATTACTCTATCACTCAAATAGCTTTTAAGCCAGTCTGACAGCACTCCTCTCAGTCCTAATCTGTTGACACTCTCCAAGAGTTTTTCAGGTGTCAGGGTATCAAACGCTTTGCTGAAATCTATAAAAATCACAAGTACGTGGTGATTTTTATTCAGTCCAGCATTTACGATATTGGTAAATTCCCCCAGTAAGGATTGTGTGTTCTTGCCCTTTTGAAAACCAAATTGGTTTGGATGAATCACTTTATGCTTCGACATAAAACAATTAACACGATTAACAACTACCTCTTCTAAACATTTTTCAACCGCTGGTAGAATTGAAATCTGTATAATTCTCTGTATCTTTTTTTATTCCTCCCTTGTATATAGGGCGAATTATTGAAGTTTTCATTAGTTTTGGCACACAGGACTGACATAGACTACGGTTTACGATCTTCGTGATTATGGGAGTGAGACACATAGCATTCAATTCGAGATCAACTGGTCTAATATTGTCTGCTCCAGGACCTTTTTGGTTACTCAGTTGACACAATATCTTGTAAACTTCAGGCTTAGTTGCTTCCTCTATGTATATACTTTGTTCAAGTTGCCAGTTCTCGTGGTTTGAGGTTTTCGTATCACAGGCATGAATGATGTTTGCCGCTTGTTTCGAAAACTGCTCCGCAAATTCCTCAACAATGTCTTTTAAGCCTTTTACAGCATTTGGAAAATTGCTTTTAATTGCTTCGTCTACAGAGCACAACTAGTATTGATATCAGTCATTTCTTTTCGCATTTTGCGCATTTCATATAGAAGTGTGTCGTTGTTAGTTCCTTGTGGTCCTGCTATAGTTCTTGTTGTTGTATTTTGGATGTGCTGCACAACTTCAGGGGAACTTACGCTTCGCATTCTTTTCGATTGGGGTTGAATCGAAGTTATTTCAGCTGGTGCCTTGGGTACAGAGAAGTCTGCAAGTTCCTTTCTGCAGGTTGAACATCTCCATTCCTCCTTCCTAGCAATGCTCATTTTCCTGTAGGATTTTTCAGAAATGGAGGTACATCCATAGTGCATTTTACGGTCACATCTGTGGCATGTTACGAAATCTCCATCTGCTGGGAGGTCGGAGAGGCATTCACTGAATGGATCCATATTGTACATGGGTATTGTGGTGTGGGTGTTTGCGGGAAATAAAATAATCAAATAGGAGAGAAATTGCTGTTAAGACGATTTGAGGGGGAAAAGAAATTTATTCTTTCACTGCTTTCACAAGGGCTTATGAAATTTTTTTTTATAGGAAAAAAGGTATAAAAAAGTCACTGTCTTTGGCACACTATGGTTTATTCTGAATTTCGAGATAAATAAATACGCTTTCACCAAAAATGGGATCACAACTCTTATGAGAGGAAATAAAACACAACCGATCACTTCAAAAACTGAGTCATCTGTTGACATCCCTCGTAATGACCACTTTTTGTTTTTCAGGTACCCACACTCGGTAGCCCTTGGATGCTTCAGAGTATCCGACCATGATACCCTCACTTGAACGCGCGTCGAACTTTCCCTTACCAGGAGCTTTATCTAGCACAAACGCTTTTGATCCAAACACCTTAAGATGACTCAGGTCCGGCAATCTCTTGTTCCAACGTTCAAACGGTGTGTGGTTATCTAAACTGACGGTAGGACATCTATTTCGCAGATAATTGGACGCTGCTACAGCTTCTGCCCAAAAATCGTCTCCAACGTTTGACTGAATGAGCATACACCTCGCCATTTCGACGAGTGTTCGATTTTTGCTTTTTTTTTTTTATTTTTTTTTTTTTTTTTTTGCTTTGTATTCCTTGAAAGCACGGAAAACGTCACTCTTTTGTTTCAGAAAGAAAACTTCGCACCATCGGCTGCTATCATCGATGAATGTGATGAAATATCTCGACTGAGCCAACGATTCTGTTCTGGATGGTCCCCAGACATCAGTGTGCACTAGTTCCAACAGCTTTGTACGTCTGTTTGACTTTTTAGGAAACGGCAATGTCGTCATTTTTCCGCGAAGACAAACGTCGCATGACTTAAGCCTTTCATTGCCGCTGATGTTCATTCCAGTCGCCAATTTTCTTCGAGACATATCTAACAGATCTCGTCCGTTTAGGTGACAAAGTCTACGGTGCCATAACTCAACATTCGATCCTTTTCCGTTGATGATGCACGCTTCTAGAGTGCTTTCTTGAACATAGTACAGTTGACCAACTTGATTTGCAATCACCTTTATTTCGCCATCATTTCCGCGAACAATTGCTTTTTCTTTGTCGAACGTAATGGTATTATCGTGATCAGTTATCCTCGCAACAGAGAGAAGATTAGTCCTCAAATTCTTCACTAATAAGGTATTTTGGAGTTTTACTGATCTTTCAGACTTCCCATCTGTAGTGACAATCCGAGCTGTTCCCATTGCATTTACACTTGTACATCGCACATCGAAATAACTCAGTTAGCAGTCCGTTTAGCAGAAGTATCGACAACAATTCTTTGTGTATATCGACACCCATTAACTTCAGCTGTGAAACTGAATCGAAGAATTCCATTAAGTTCTTTCGCAGATCGTCGCCTTCCTGCATTCTGTAAGTCGCCACACGTTTCAGCAGTGTTGCCTTCTTGACTGGTCCTGTGGAAGCGAATTCTGACTTCAATCGCTCCCAGACACACTTGGACGTGTCCAATCCTTTCACCAGCCGCAAAAGACTTGGATCAATAGCGATGATCAAATCTGCTTTTGCTCTTGCGTCATCTTCCATCCACTTCAGTAGTTCTTTCTTGGACTCTTCATTTTCGTCCTTTACTTCGGGTCTCTTTGCTGCACCGCTGACGTGCTTCCATGTCCCACACTTCGTCATCACCGCTTCGATTTGCATTACCCATGTATCGTAATTTTCGCTTGTAAGCGGCCTGATTGAATTCATGTTTATCGACATCTCGCACAGCAATACACAAATTAAAAATTGTTTATTTTACACTTCAAATATTCGTTATGATTTGGGGCTGGGCCCATAACCTATTGAACTTTATTTATAACGCAATTTAATATAATGAAAAATGAATGAAAAGAATTCAACATGAATTGACATGAAAAGAATAAAACGAAGAACGACAGACTGACAACTTGTGTCGTTGGAATTCAAATTAAACAGAACAGTATTGCCATATGTTAAATGGCATGTGTGTCATGGCAGATCATTGCCAGGGCGCTGGTTGCATCTCAACATATATCTTTATATATATGTATTTTATATATATATATATATATATATGTATTTTATATATATATATATATATGTATTTTATATACATATATATATATGTATATATATATTATATACATATATATATATGTATTTTATATATATATGTATATGTATTTTATATATATATGTATATGTATTTTATATATATATATATATGTTGGAACAATAACAAAGGATATTTATTTATTGCAAGTAGATACTATTACAGAAATGAATATATTTTAACTTAAAGCAAATTCCGTGACCGCCGCCGCTCGTGGTTTAAAAAGAACTCCTAGAAAAACAGCTTGCCCGAGACACCGTTACCAGTCACAGCAGTCTGTACCACCCCCACGCCTTTGTTACCCAGCTCACCAGCCATCCGATCCCCAACATTCCAGCTACGAAAACACAGACCAATATTCGCTTCGACATCGTGTGCCTATTCTGCGAATACCACATCTCCGTCTGGTATTTAACCGCACACGAATCAGGTCACCCCTCTTGGCGAACGCAACCCGATCCGTGTGTCATCGCGTTATCGCTACTAGGTGCCAGTGCACTCACTTGATATTCAATATCTAAATATAGGACTCGGTGACGGTGTCTTTACGTTGGGTTGTGCTGTGCTGATGTATTATTTCGGAATGCGATGCGTCGGCGGTCTGGAAATGCAAATTATTAATAAAAGAAATAAAACATTATAATCCATAACCCAGCTTATCTTATTTGACCTACATATATATGTATTTTATATATAGATATGTATTTTATATATAGATATGTATTTTATATATATATATATATATATTATTTTATATTAAATTTTACATTAATTTATTGGCGGACCAATGAGGCGATGGTGAATTGTCTAATCCCACGGCCAAGGATCATGATAAATTAATTTCACTTTAAGAGATGGAATCCGGGAGGATGATGAATTGCGCATCTGCGCTACGATGTTTAAAAGGCGGATGCTGGTCCACATGGCTAAATGTGCCTGTTGCGGATCCATAATCCTCTCATCGGTATATATATATATAAATCAAAAACCTGAAAGGCAAGAGCTTTTTACTGTTTTGGTAGGTATTATAATACACTCCCGCACTGAATAAGCAATTACTTATTTACTTTTAAAGTTAATTTAATGTTTAGGATGTTTATTTTGGCCAACTACCGAATTGAAAAGAAAAAGTTAGAGGAACGGCTGCCATTTGGTCGCCTACCACGTTGCACGAATATTCCTGTCTGACAAATATTTATTTTTTTGAGGTTGGTATTCCTTACATCTCACTGATATAATCGAGATGTGTTCGTGGGTTTGTGAACGTGAACGTGGTTTGTGAGATTCTTTAAGATGATGTTCCAAATATTCATTTCGGATGACAGTGAAATAAAATAAATTCTTTAGATTTATTCTTCACTACTGTCCCCTACAAATTCTTGCAATTTTTTTTGTCATTTTTATTAGATACGGGTGCACTGAGTTGGTTTTTTTTTGGCAGTGTAAACGATCACTGGCCGCGGAGCAGAGGCGCGTCGGTGGTCAGATCGGAACTCATCCATATAAAATATGAACTTTTGTGAGCTCAGATAGTTCACTCTTAATTTTAGTTTTCTGTTCATGTTCCTTTATCATGCAAGCTTTCGTGAGATCAAACATCTCTTTTTGGTAGGCTAATTCAGAGTCCTAGAAAAAATGTAGTTTTATTAATATGACTTCTATTAATTTTAAAATTTACATTGACTGATTTTCGTTTTTAGTTCGTGTTTTTTTTATGTGAAAGTGTTAATTGCGGCAGATTCACATCAACAAGTTGTATTCGCTTAGTACTTGTTCCCCCTCAAATCTGTGGTCCGATTCAGGATTCTAAGAAAGATTTAAAAATAGTAATGTTTGTTGTACTCATATATGTATTTAAAATAGCAACTTAATAATCTTCAATGGACCTACATCGCTGTCAAACTCTTTAAAATCAACTTTAAATTCATTTGGAATGAGATCAATGAGTTCCTGGTCTTGTTTATTGGGAGATTTTTGTGGTGGACCACCGTCGGCCGGTTATTTTTCTGGCCTTTCTGTAAGCTGACTGCTGATTTTCCCTTCAGCTTTATGCCTTTACACTGAACTTGCGCTTGAACAACGTCGCTCTATATATCAGCAGCTGAATTGAACCTGCACAGATATGAACGATTGAAACATTTTGTCTAAAGTTTTTTTTACATATGTGTCCAACAATCTTTTTGCTTGCGATTGGTGTTAGTGTCCATGCACTTATTTTCTCTTATAAAAATTTTCTAGGCACATAGTTCTTTCAGTAGATTCTATAATACATGTATTTATTGTAATGTATGATTTTATATATCTACAAAAACATACCTTGTCACTTCGGCATTGTGGTTTTAGTTAGTAAGCTACATCACTACGTATATAAACGGCGAGACCAAACCATGTAGAATAAATTCTGACAAATTAAAATCAACGCTAACCTGAGTTTCACTCAGTGCCAAGACAGCTGGTTTGTTTCGGGAGCCATGGGCATTAGTATCCTACCGAAGGTCAATTTTTTGGCAGAAGCCGAACTTCGGTTTTTTTATCACCTTCGGCCGAAGCCGAATGTAGTGCACCCTGATATATCAAGGAACCTAAAAGAAATCATCCACTAAACTAATTTCACCTGTATACTTTATTAGATAACATAACTCATAAACATAACAAAATGTATTTAACAAATGCACAAAAGTCAAAAATAGCCAGTAAATAAATCCGTTTGATTCCCCGTGAATAGCTAAAAATGTAAATTTAGATGCAACTTACTCTATAGAAACGAAACAAAAAAGAAATAACTTGCTCGAAATCGGTCTTGCGAAATTCTTGGAAAAACGGTTGAAACCTTTGGCCTTTTTTTCGCCGAAGCCGAATGTTTTGCCGAAGGTGGTAAATTTGGCCGAATGTTAGGTCGAACTCTAATGGACATACAGCGAAAAAAATGCTCTTAAGCCCCAAATGTTACTTACATCCTGAATACATACTTAAGCAAATCCGTACATTGTAAATTCTACATTAGCTTTTCAAAACAAATTACCGCAGGTGTTATGTCCATACAGTAATTTGTTTTGGTCTACCAACAAAAATTTACACATACGACCCGCTATTCGCCAGCAGAACAAGCATAACAAGTACAAACAAGATACGAAAGCGTATTAAGGTCAATCAGAAGCAGTAACAGACGTGCTGGAATGGGGTTAGAGGGACAACCACGCCCTGTGCACTTTGTAACGAAAATTTAGAACATTTAGATCTGTTGCCCACAAATGCACTATTTACATTGTTTTATATTGTGTATAAATATGTATATATAAATTAAAATATTACTAGTTAAAAAAACTTTAAAAAATAATTTTTTTGTTTGAGGAGAAGCCTCTTTATTTATTAGAATCAAACTTAAGACTAATTTACATTTTCCAGACATACTCGAAAGAAACCTTCTATTCGCTCTATTGTTGATGGGTACCGTATGCAGCAATTGGAATTTGGTGTCGGATGGAGTTAGGTAGACGGCGAGTCAGCATCATGTCGTTGGAGCATGTTCAAGTGCCCAACGAAATTATGTTGCGCGTGCGGGTGTAGGATGTCCGGAATATGTGGGAACGTCTATTGCGGTGAAATGTGTGGGAAATAATGGTGTTCAGCGTTAACTCTTCCCTCTTTAACCCATATGTAACGGCTCGAAAACTGTCCATTAAAAATTGTTGAAACTTTGTGTGCGAGCCAATTTTGGGTCAGAATACCCGCAAAAAAATTGGAGTCGTACCTGACCAGGGGTACCGTGGAGGTGGTGGTCGAGATCTCGACCAATAGTACCATACGATATACAAAAATGCAAAAGTGAAACAAAAATTCTGAAATTATTTTTTTAATATTTTATTAGATAAATAGATTCGATTATAGAATAAATAAATAAATATGGTAATGGAAAATCGAATGAATTAAAACATTTTGTGTGTAATGCAACATCGCATTTGCTGCACTTGAATGAGGCATGTTTGTGGCAGACACGACAACGAAGTGTTTTTGCGCTGTGAATGATTCCATGGTCGGTTCTATCGCGGCGAATATCGTTCAACGCGACCTTTTCGCTTATTTTGGTTGCATTCGGAGTCTTCGGGATTCCACTTCTCTCTTGGCGCAGCAAGCATTCGGTTACGTAAACACGGAAGTTTAGTTGGCTCATGATGACACATTTTTTCTTCTTCGTGTCTTGATTTATGTGGTCTTCGTGTCTGCGCAGCATACAATGAATTTTCCATGCATTTACCGTTGCTGCATCAAATGCATTGGTCAACAATGGCCAGTATCATTTCTTGCCACGAACGCGGATGCGATAATTATTCATTGCATTGTCGAAAAGATCGACACCACCCATGCGCTTGTTGTATGCCTTGAGAATTTGAGGCATTTCCACGGTCGTCATTTTTCGAGTTTTTCGGTCCCAACGCTTTACTTTTTGCATTGGCTCGATCGCTTCGTGGTTGGATGCGACAGTGACGACAGAGATAGATTGTGCGTAAGCACACCAAACTGCATACATTTGTTATTGAGCAAATTGTTGAGGGGGGAAACTTTTGCAAATTTGTCGTTGATGTCCAATTTAAGATTGTCGCACACGTGCAAATGACGTTTTAGGCGGAGGAAGCGATCGCGAGGCATCGTGGCACAAACCAATGGACATTGCAAGGTTACGTTCGATGACCAATAGTTGTAGACTTTCGGACGGGTATTGTATAAGGTGGCGAACAGAATTCCGAGGAATCGACGAATCTCTGCACTATCAGTTATAAACGTAGTGTCATTGCAATGAATATTCGCATATTTGATTGTACACGCCACGATAAAATCTATTATCTCGTCGTCGATGAATAAATCGAATAATTCAATTGGCGTGAGTTGACCTGCGATAGAATAATTACGAATGCATAAATAAAAGCCTGGATGAGTAAAATAAAAAAATAAACTAACCACATTGTTCGTACAACGCCTCGACTTTCTCCCTCTCGATATCGACTGGCTGCCGAGAAAATGAGATTTTCTTCATCTTCGACCACTTCACTGCGTTCTTACCTGGCTTCATTTTTTTGTTCGGACCAGGTCCATCTTCATAAGTCGGAATATCGTCATCGTCGGCCCTGCCACGTCTGAAGGCACAAACGCACTTGGATCATTCAACACCTGCACATCTTCGTCGATTTCTTCAACATCGCTCACATCGTCGACATTCGGTGGCGGCAAACAAAACATTGCGTCAAATATTTTTTGCGGAACATTTTTACCAATAAACATATGTCAGAACTAACTCCTTCCGGCGCCCGTATACAATTGAATAATTATCTTTACTCGTCTTTCCAAATATATACCTATCCCTACCGCTAATTCCAAACACCATTCTTTCGAATACAATAATATGACATAAGTAAATACATAACAATGTGTTATCGCGGAATCCCTTTCCGAACGGTCGGACGTTTTATTTATTTAGGACCACTGTCCATATCCCTACCGTCACTCAAAATGGTATATTTATGAGTTTGTGACCTAAACCCTTTTCATGTAAATTAACTTAACTCGGTGGCGAGTAAAATAAAAAAATTATTTTTTATTTTGAGGAGAAGCCTCTTCTTTATTTAATAACCAAAATATAACTAACTTACACAACTAACAGAAAGAAACTTATCACCTATGTTCACTTAAAAAATACGTGCTGGAATGTGGGAATTTAGCAATGGGATTGGGATAGGGTGTCATCTTTCGTTAGCTCCAGACGCTGGCTCAGCAGCATGAATGTGGAGCGTGGTTGTCATCCACTGTTGCTATCGTTGCAGGTGTTGTGTGTCTAACGAATCTTGGGTTACACGTGGCAATATGTTTTGTAACATATGTGGTGTTAACTCCTCCATGCTTAGAATCAAACGTCCTCGTTTGATAGATTTTAGAATAATGGTATCTGATGGATTCTGACTGGCTTTGCTGGTGGTATTTCATCATGACCTTGGGTTGTGCATTGGGTATGCGTTGCTGGTGCTGGTGTTACGACTTTTGTCTTCAGGATTTGCTCTTTTGGTACTTCCTTCAATGTATCGTTCTTTCTTTCCAGCATATTGGTGACTTGGACCTTTGTTGTTCGTTTTCTCCAAATAAATTTCATGATTATGAGAGTTGAGACGAGCATAAGTATGGCTATAGTCAATACGACATTTGTTATTAAATTAATACGATGTTTTGATTCCAATAGCTTGATATTTTCTGTGTTGCTGATGTGTAATTCTTTCAACATTTCTAGTGACAACAATTCTTCTATTTCTTCGCCAGTTGAGAGTTGTACGATAGCAGGTAGTGGTTTTAGTGTAGAGACTATGATGTCGGATGAAAAGGTTTTGTTTTCGACTTTAACTGTCGAATTTTGAAATTTTAATACAAACGTGCCAGTCAGTTCTATGGTATTGTTGTAGTCTTGCAAAAGTGTTCCGTTAAATTGGTTTAATAATATGAGTTCTGGAAATTTCATCTATTGTTGCAATGTGTTAGCTATTAATTCTGTTACAGTTTGCTTTCATGCTTTGAAGGAGGTTAGGGATACAGGTTGTGCCGTTTAAATTTACTAGGTTACGTTTGGGACAAATTGATAGATTATTAAATGTCTTACAATCTAATTTAATAAGGAATGCTTTCATTCTTAAGTAATTCTTTTGCTGTATTTATTTCTGCCATAGATAGTATAAAGGAGTTGATGACCCCTTGTTTTGCCCAATGTATGGCATATTCTATATTTATAAGTTCTTCTTTGAGTAATTTTATTTTATGTTGAGTAACTAAGACAATATTATTTTTGAATAAATCATGGTTTGCCATTTTTTTTATAATTTCATTAGTGACATTAGTTAATTTATTGATTTCATTGATTATATCTCTGTTTATTAGAACTTGTTTATTGTTATTTCTTAATATGTTATTCATTTTATTTTTTACGATGCGGAAATCATCATGATCAGGATTGCCTGCAATCCATTTCCATGCTGTACCTATGAAATTTAAAGATCTCTTATTTTTCTTATTTTTTTGCTTTAGTCTATCTAATAAATTATTAATTTGTGTTAATTCGTGAAAAAGGTATGGATAGGAAGGGTGGCTTTTAGTTATGTGGAGTTCTACTGTATCCCAAATGTTGTTTATAAGGTGTTCACAAGGTTCCAGGTCCATGATATGTACTATCTTGAAGTTTCCGGTTTGGATTTTTGCTGATCCTGTTTCGATTGCGACTAACTCACTTTGCGAGTAATCTAAAATTTGCACTTCGGCCTTGCAGCCTACTATAAGCAACCTAAAGAGGCAAAAAATAATTTTGATATCAGTTTTTCGTTACGAATATGACTTTTATGGACAATTTTTCCAGACATTGTTTTTATAGTTGATGTGTAATTTTTCTGTACTACTTCTTTCTTATATCGATTCGTTAATTTCGACCCTAATCTCTTATTTATTTTTACGTAGATTTGGTCGCCTGGGCTATAGTTTTTAATTTCATGTTTCTGTTTGTTGTGATACTTAAGATCCTTTTCTTGTTTTTGTTTTAGTTTATCAATATTACTTTGCCTGGTCTTTTCATAGTCGTCTGGTCCGAAAGGGACGGTCCTTCCAAAGAATAGGTCTACCGGCTTCTTCTTTGTAGTAGAATGAAATGAATGATTATATTCATTGGTTGCTCTATCGAGCAGTTCTTCGAAATTATTATTATAAGCATTTGGCTTAATGCATCTCATAATTTCAACTAGAGTGGAATGGAACCTTTCCACTTGACCGTTTATGGAGCTTTTGTAAGGAGGTGTCGTGAAAACTTGTATGTTCAATTCGTCTCTCAGCATAAACATAATACTTTCTGAATTGAATGATTTCTCATTGTCTATGACAATATATTCGGGAACACCAAATCTAAAAATAATATCACGTAGTGGCTCTCTGATATGTTCTATTGCTTTTGATTTTATATATTTAGTAATGGCAAATTTTGTAAATTTATCGGTTGCAGTTAATACTGAGTGTTTTTCAGTTGCAAATATATCAATATGTATTATCTGTCTTGGGTATTTAGGAATTGGTGTTTCTCCTAATATCGGGTTATTTGGATGACGTTCATATTTACTCTTCTTGCACATTGAGCACAATCTAGTAATCTGTTTGATTTTTTTAGACATTTGAGGAAAAAAATACGTTTGTAAAATTTGATTCCTATTTTCTTCAGGGCCACGATGTGCTCTGTTATGAGTTCCTATAATGATTTCGTTCTGTCTTTCTTCTGATTGACTGTCTTCGACTTCCACTCGTGCGAATCTGATCTTATAGTTATTGAAGTATAGAGGGTATATTTGCTGGACTAAGCCCATAACTTCTTCTGTGGTCATTCCGTTAAGGATGGTTTAGAAACCTTTTAAAAATTCCGATTAAGTTCTCTTTAGTATAGTTTGGCTCGATTATAATATGTTTAGTAAAATTTGGAAAAGGTGTTATGAGTTCATGACTCGAAGTGTTTCCCGTTTTTAAAATTAGCTGATTCCTGAAAGCATTTATTGGTATTTCCACTAACTGGATAAGATTATGTGCAGAACTTTCTCCACTGTGTATTGTAGATGTTAAGTTAAGAATGTTTGAAGGCACGGTATTTGATTGCGGCGGGCGTGACAAAGCGTCTGCCACAACGTTGGATTTCCCTGGGGTATATCTTATTCTTCTAATATAGATTTCCAACGTTTCATCTTAGCATTTGTATTTTTATTGCTTAGTGCATAGGTGAGTGGTTGATGATCCGTAAATATGATGACTTTCTTTGATCCGTATAGGAAATTTCTAAGGGAACTTAAAGCCCAAATTATTGAAAGCATTTCTTTTTCATTGGTTGCGTACGCTTCTTCGGTTTTGCTTAAACTCCTTGATAGGAACATGATTGGTTTGCTTTCCTGGCTTAACACAGCACCGAGTGCAAAATTTGAGGCGTCTGTGGTGAGTTCGAAACTCTTATTAAAATCTGGATATACTAACATAACGTCATTAGATATTAATGAATTTCGGATTTTATCGAATGCTTCTATGGCGTCTTGGTTGAAGTGAATAATCTTAGTTTTTGATTGAGATTTGGACACTCGTCCATCTTCCCCTCTCAGAAGGGCTGTTAGGGGTTTGGCTACCTTTGCATAATCGCGAATAAAGCGTCTGTAGTAACCGGACATGCCCAAAAATGATCTGAGGTCTCTTAGTGTTTTTGGCTGGGGAAATTCGGCAATTGAAGTAACTTTTGCGGGGTTTGTTTTGATTCCCGATTTGGATACTATAAATCCAAGAAACTCAACCTCGGATTTTAAAAATTCGCATTTGTCTTCTTGAACTTTTACGTTGGCATCGTTTAGGATTTTAAATATAGTTTTGAGGTCTTCATAGTGTTGTTCTTCTGTTTCGCTAAAGATAATTATATCATCTATGTAAACGTAGCATCGAATGCCAATATGTTCACGTAAAATGTCGTCTATGGCGCGTTGGAAAATTGAAGGGGCGTTTTTAAGCCCAAATGGTAAACGAGTAAATTCATATTTACCATTGTTAATCGAAAATGCTTTTTTTTCTATGTCGCAGTCTCTTAATGGGATTTGGTGAAATCCGCTTTTAAGATCAATTAACGTAAAGTAACTACATTTTCCTAAGTTGTAAAGCACGTCATTAATTTCCGGAATAGGATATCTGTCCGGTATGGTAACTAGATTTAGTTTTCTATAGTCTATTACAAGCCGATATTTTTTAATTCCAGAAGCATCGAGTTTTTTTGATACGATTATCATTGGGGAATTATAAGGTGATCGCGATGGTCGTATTATTCCGTTTTCTAGAAGTTCATTTATTTGTTTATCGACCTCGACTTTTAAAGCTCTTGGGTAAGGATAAGATCTTGTGTATACAGGTTCATCAGATGTTGTTCTGATTTCTCCCTGGACTGTTGTAATGTAGGTAAGATTTTTATTCGACTCACTGAATAGATTTGGAAATACAGATATGATATTTTTTAACTGATTTTCTTGGGAAGGATTAAGATGAGAAGTGCGAATGTTGATACTCTTTACTGCTTGTGCTTTGAGTTGTTTAAGTGGGAATGTGTATTTATTTCGAAGTATAACATAATTTTTGTCTGTGTAAATTACTGCACTTAGTTCCTTTAAGGTATCGTTACCAATTATACCATCAAAGGAATCAAGTCCGTTTAAAATGAAGCATTTAATATTACCTATTTCTGACCCAAATATTTCAATGTTCGCATGATGTGTAACTTCTTTTTTTCCATTGACTGAATTTGCAAAAAATGAATTATTGTTTAAAATAGTGTTTCTTATGAGACATGATTTTACATAATTTTTATTTGATCCTGTATCTAGTAAAAATTTTAAAAATTTCCCGCTCTTCGCCTTAAATTCGTAGTAAGGAAGCGAAGAGCTATTTAGTCTAAAAAATTAAGATCTTGAAATTCATCGCAAAATTCCAAAGTCTCATTTTCGTCTGGTTGAACATATTAAATTACTTCTTCCTCTGTACGATTTTCAGATCTTATATGATAGTTTCTTTGAGGGTTATTGTTTGTATTAACTTGTTGAGATCGTTGTGGGGCTCTCTCTTGGTAATTTGTTATGCGATTCTGTATACTTCGCTCATTGGTTATTGGTTCCTTTTTGATTTGTGGGTTTACTGGATGTTGGGGTGCTTGTCTTGGAGCAAATTGTGGTCTATAGTTTGGTTGTGCATAATTTTGGTATTGGTATCTTATTTGAGGTACGTACTGTTGATTATAATGGTGACGTGGTGGTGCAAAAACTTGTTGAAAGTTTTGATTTCCTCTAAACTGGGGCGGTACGAAATTATTGTGTTGGGGTCTACGTGTAGGAGAAAGTGGCGTTGGATTATTTGTTTTTTTGTGTGAATTTTGATTTGCATGGAATGTCCTGAAATACTGATTCTCGAGTTTAAGGCACAAATGCAGTGCCTGGGGTAAGTCTGCTGGCTCACGCATCGCCAGTAGCTTAGGGAGGTCACCTTTCAGGCCTCTGATGAAAGTATCTAGCGCCTTGTCTCTGTATGACTGCGCTAGAAGTCTTAGGGATTCATGGCTAACGTCTAAACAACCGATTTTGTTCAGAATGAGTGAGGGATGGCTATAAACCGCTTGGTAGAACGATTGAATAGTGCCATTTCCCTGTACCAATGACATTAATTGGTACTCAAGAGTACCCAAATCTCGCTTGTCTGCATAATGCATGACAAGACATCTCGATATACAATTCCAATTTAAAGGCGTATTATACGATTCTAATACTATATCGGCATCGCCGACTATTTTGTTTCGTATAACACTAGGGATACCAAAATATTTTGGACTACCTTTAATAGTTTCATATGTTTGAAGTATACGATCTACATTTCGCTTCCAGGATATGAATTCACTAGGTTCTCCAGAGAATTCTCTGAGACACTGCACTACATCTGGTATCCATGTTCAATAGCAATTGCTTGATCTTCACCGGCGAAATGATCTGCATTTGGATTTAGAACATTCCTAACCATAGCGGGACCTTGAACTTGTAAAACACGATTTACTATTGTTGCTATTAATGTATCTAATTCGGGCGTAGAGCCGACGTCTTGATTTTGTCGTTGGTCTGTTCGAGACGAAGTGGATTGAAAGGAGTTATTATGATTTAGATTCATTTCGGATGGGTTATCTCTTGCTACGGCTTGATTTGGGACAGTGTTCTCTGTGGAATTTTGAGTTTCTAGTTGAGTTGTTAATGGTGGAAGGTTATTGCTATCACCTGATCTTGTATTACGCATGTTTAAAATATTTTCTATTACTAATCGTAGTTTAAATTAATTTCACTTAGTTTATTTTTTGTTAGTTTCTTATATTCTACTATATGTTTCACTTTTTATGATTTCAAAATTTTCTTCTTGATAATATTTCTTTTCTTACGATTTCTTAAATTCTTTTACTCTTATGATCAAATTCTTCTTTCTTTCTTAACAACTAATTATTTCACTATTCTTATTTCTAAGCTTACAATACTATAGATGCGGCGAACATCCCACGTCGGCTGGTTCGATATGATCCTTTTTGCCTCCTTTTTGGCTACTCTGGTACCTCCCTCAACACCCTTACGCGGTCTTTAAATCAATAGATTGTCAGGTGATGTCGCTCTTGGACAGACCCAACACAGTATCATTTGCAGTTTTTTCTTCACTTTTGTTCACTTTTTGATATTAGCACGGCACGGCGGGCTTCTTGAGGCCGACTTAAATACTTACTTACTTAGGTGGCGCTACAGTCCGGGGTGGACCTGGGCCTCAACCAATACGCCTCTCCAGTTAGCACGATCTTTGGCTAACTGCCTCCAGTTGCGCACTCCAAGTTGGTTGAGGTCCCCTTCCACTTGCGCGCGCCACCTTCGGCGAGGTCTTCCTCTACTGCGTTGTCCCTCCGGGTTGGATTCGAAGACTCTTCGGGCCGGAGCGTTGGTGTCCATTCGCTCTACATGACCCAGCCATCTTAGACGACTAATCCGTGTTTTTCTGACCAGGTCGATGTCGCTGTACAGCTCGTAGAGTTCGCCGTTAAATCTCCTCCTCCAAAGCCCGTCAACGCAAACGGGACCGAAAATCACTCGAAGAATTTTGCGTTCGAAACGACCAAGGAGATCTTCATCCGCCTTTGATAACGTCCATGCTTCTGCGCCATACAGCAGGACTGGGATGATGAGGGTCTTATATAGAGTCTCCTTGGTGTTTCTCGACAAGGCCTTACTCATCAATTGCCTCCTTAGGCCAAAGTAACAGCGGTTGGCAAGTGTTATTCTTCGCTTGATTTCTGACGATATGTCATTGTCAGAGTTAATAGCGGAGCCGAGGTAGATAACGTCCCGAACTACCTCGAAGTTATAGCTCTCTATCGTGACGTTCTGTCCGATTCGTCGATGTTGTGCGTCCCTTCTTGTTGACAGCATATATTTCGTTTTGCCCTCATTCACTTCTAAACCCATTTTTGCCGCCTCTGTACTGATACTTGCAAACGCACCAGTGACAGCTCGCTGTGTTCTGCCAATGATGTCGATGTCGTCGGCGTAAGCAAGTAGTTGCACAGACTTTTGGAAAATTGTGCCCCTGGTGTTGGCTTGCGAGTTTCGCACAATTCTCTCAAGTATGATGTTGAAGAAGTTACATGACAGCGCATCGCCTTGTCTAAATCCTTTTTTGACATCAAAGGTCTCGGTGAGATTGTTTCCGACCTTAATGGAGCAGCGAGAGTTCTCCATCGTCATCCTGCACAATCTGACGAGTTTGGCAGGTATGCCAAAACTAGACATGGCTCTGTATAGCTCGTCTCTATAAATGCTGTCATATGCGGCCTTAAAATCGATAAAAAGATGGTGAGTATCGATCTGGACTTCTTGGGTTTTTTCCAGGATCTGCCGAAGTGTGAAAATCTGGTCAGTTGTGGACTTACTGGGCCTAAAACCGCACTGATAGGGTCCAATCAGTTCGTTGACGAATGGTTTCAGGCGTTCACACAGCACGGCAGACAGGATCTTGTATGCGATGTTGAGGAGACTTATACCTCTATCGTTGGCGCAGTTAAGAGGGTCTCCTTTCTTGTGGATCGGGCAAACAATGCTGAGGTTCCATTCATTAGGCATACTTTCCTCTGACCAAATCTTGGAGACGAGCTGGTGTATGCTCTCTACCAAATCATCTCCCGCTGCCTTGAAAAGTTCGGCAGTTAACCCGTCCGGCCCGGCAGCCTTGTTGGATTTCAGTTTGGATATTGGTATCCTCACTTCATTTTGGTCAGGTGGGCGGGAGTCTTGGCTTTCATCACCCATGTTGAATGGTTCATTCTGCCTGACAGCGGAATTTGTGTCATCATCGCCGTTTAACAGTCTGCAGAAATGGTTTTTCCATATCCTCAGCACCGACTGTGTTTCCACTACTAGGCTTCCTTGTTCGTCTCTACAGGTATCTGCTCGGGTAAAGTTGCGTTGACACGTTCTTTTTACCTTTTGGTAAAACTTCCGAGCATTGTTCCTGGAGTACCACCTCTCTATTTCCTCGATCGCGCGCTTCTCATGCTCTTTCTTTTTCTTCCGGAGAAGCCGGTGTTCTTCCCACCTCATTTGCTCGTAGAGCTCACGAGCCGCTCTCGTCCTTCTGTGCAGCGCCGCTTCGTAGGCACGTTGTTTTGCTGCATGCGCTTGCCGGCACTCTTCATCGAACCAGGGGTTTCGTGGGGGTGGTTTGGTGAAACCAAGCACATCAGTTGCGGCGCTTCTGATGGCTTCTTGGCATCGATGCCACTGGTCTTCAGCACTTGATGCTGGCAGCACAGGACTTCTCGAGAGGTTGAGGGATACGCGATCGGCAAAAATTATGGCGGTTTGTTGCGCTTGTAGCCGTTCAACGTTGAATCTCCTCACAGTATTTCCTCGCTGTTGTGGTGTCTGGGATATCCGCATACGTACCTTGGCTACAACAAGGTAGTGATCCGAGTCTATGTTGGCCGCTCAGAAAGTTCGGACATTTAGAATACTGGAGGAGTGCCTTGCGTCGATCGCAACATGGTCAATTTGATTGACGGTTTGGTGATCTGGTGACCGCCATGTTCCTTTGTGGATATTGAGGTGAGGAAACCGTGTGCTAGCTATAGTAACATTACGTTCCGCAGCAAAGTCAATTAGCCTAAGTCCGTTTCCAGACGTGGTGTCGTGTAGGCTATGCTTTCCGATTGTGCTACCAAAGATGTCCTCCTTTCCTATTTTGGCGTTAAAATCACCTAGGACGATTTTAACGTCATATTTAGGACATTGCTCATATGTTTTCTCGAGGAGCTCGTAGGAACATTCTTTGGTAGCATCATCTTTCTCTTCTGTGGGGGCGTGAGCGCATAAAAGGCTGATGTTGGCGAATTTAGCCTTGATGCGGATGGTTGTAAGGCGTTCACTAACGTGTCGAAAGCTCAAGACTTCTTGCCTAAGTCTGCCGCTTACAACGAATCCACATCCAAATAGACGCTGCTTCTGTTCCCTATAGCAATCACCGTAGTAGATGTCACAGTTTTTCATTCTTCTTTTGCCCGGTCCATCCCATCGCACTTCCTGGATGGCGGTGATATCTGCATTGTAGCAGGTTAGGGCCTCCGCTAATTGTTCGGCCGACTTAAATGCGTGATTTTTTTTCGCGACGAACTTTCACTTAAGCTATACTGTGAGGGTCCCTGCTCGGGCGCCAATTAACTTAACTCGGTGGCGAGTAAAATAAAAAAATTATTTTTTATTTTGAGGAGAAGCCTCTTCTTTATTTAATAACCAAAATATAACTAACTTACACAACTAACAGAAAGAAACTTATCACCTATGTTCACTTAAAAAATACGTGCTGGAATGTGGGAATTTAGCAATGGGATTGGGATAGGGTGTCGTCTTTCGTTAGCTCCAGACGCTGGCGCAGCAGCATGAATGTGGAGCGTGGTTGTCATCCACTGTTGCTATCGTTGCAGGTGTTTTGTGTCTAACGAATCTTGGGTTACACGTGGCAATATGTTTTGTAACATATGTGGTGTTAACTTGTATGAAATAGGCAATAAAGCAAAACAATAGCTAATGACGCCGCGCCGTTGACACAGCTGCAGATAACGCGTAAAAATTATCTTAGGATACTTATTTGAATTGACCTGATGTTGTTTGTCTTACAAGTGTCCCTATGATTTGGAGGGGGTTTCGTGGCATCAGCCATCGGAAGCTGAAATAGCGGAAATGTCTTGGCTATAAAGTTTGATCCGATTACAAACCGAAATAAATTTCCAGTGCATTTTTGTATATCGCATAGTACTATTGGTCGATATCTCGACCAGCTACCTTCTCCGTCATGGGCTAGACGAAAGAACGCGATTCGTGCCCAAACATTTTTTTTTGTAAAACAGGCATGGAATAGCTATTGTTTGCGGGCGGTCATTCCGCTGCTGTAATTTTCCTATTTTTCCGGAATATTTCTTTTTATTGTCCAAAAAGGTGTTTTGCAGTTTTCCGTAAAAGACCACGCAAAAATCTAAATCGAGAAAAACGCAAAAACAGGTCGATTAGATATTAAACCAAACTATCGAAACTCATATTCTACCAGGTAGATCGATTTTCCCCCTCGCCTACGGAAAATGACAAAATGAAATATGGGTTAAATGCAAACGTCCTCGTTTGACCTTTGATTTAGAAGAATGGTATCTGGCTAACTCGTGATACCTTGGGTGGTGCCATCTGCTGTTGGTTAGGAATAGGTGCGGATTGTGGCATCGCTATTGTTGTAGCCTCTTCGCTATCTACTTCTTGTGTTGGGCTCGGTTTATTCTTCTTGCGAATCTTCAGTACCGTCATTATAAGGTAATGACAATAGATGCTAAACATAGGTTGATGAATGTCCCCCATCTATTCTTCTTTTCCAGTAGTTCGATGTTTCGGGTATTATTGATGTTTAATTCTTTCATCATTTGTAGAGAGAGTAGTTCTTCTATTTGCGGATGTTCGGATTCGGGTTGTACTATTGCGGGTAGTGGACGTGACTTCGAGGTTTCATAGGATGTGTATTTTCTGCTTCCGACTCTTATTGTTGTATTTTTGTATCGAAGGATAAATGTTCCGGTTAGATTAAGGGTATCCTCACCGATTTCAACTGATCCATTATAATTGTTCAGGAGTAGTGTGCCAGGAATGATTTATTCTACATCGGGGCTATGTTGGTTACTGATCTTGCTGCAGTTGTTTGGGCGACTTTGCAATAAGTTTGGTATACACATTGTATCTGTTATGTCTAGTAGGTTTCTATCGTTACATATTTCTAAATTATTTATCGTCTTACATTTTCATATTATTCCATTTGTCGTCGAGTCATATCGCTTAGTTTGAGGATTACCTGGTTCCGAAAAACGTTTATTGGAGCTTCGATAGAGGGAATTAAATGTTGTGACGAGCTTTCAATACTATGCTGTGTTGGAGTTAGCGAATTTATTTGAGACTCTTGTGGTGGTCGTGACAGAGCGTCCGCAACTACGTTGCATCTACCAGTTTTATACTGGAGAGTATAGTGATACTCCTCTAGGATCGCCTTCCACCTTTTCATCTTACTATTGTTGGTCTTATTGCTAAGAGCAAATGTAAGTGGTTGGTGGTCCGTGTAGATGTTGACATGAGCAGAGCCGTATAGGTAGTTTCTTAGCGAATTGAGGGCCCAAATTATCGCCAACATTTCTCTTTCATTTGTGGCGTAATGCTCCTCTGCTTTGCTCAAAGTCCTAGATATGAAGGTTATTGGTCGTCCGTCTTGGGACAAGACAGCGCCAATAGCGAAATTGGATGCGTCCGTAGTGAGCTCGAATTCCTTGTCGAAGTTAGGATATGCGAGCATAGTGTCTTGCGATGCCAGCAAGCTCTTAATCTTATTAAAGGCATCGACAGCCTCAGAATTCAGGTGAATTGACTTTTTGCCGGAGAGGTTTTTGGAAATACGACCTTCTTCTCCTCGGAGGAGGGATGATAGAGGCTTTGCAATTTTTGCATAGTCCCTAACGAATCGACGATAGTAGCCTGAAAGGCCAAGGAAAGAACGAAGGTCCTTCAACGTCTTAGGTTGCGGAAAATCGACTATTGCCCTTACCTTCTCTGGGTTAGATTTAATACCATCTTGGGATATAATGAATCCTAAGAACTCCACTTTGCGCTGGAAGAAACCACATTTGTCCAGTAGAAGATTTGCCTCAAATGCTCAGCATGCTCCGATTCGCTTTTACTGAATATAATAATGTCATCGATGTATACGTAGCATATCTTTCCGATATGCTCGTGAAGAATATCATCGAGAGCTCGTTGGAATATAGACGGTGCGTGTGAATTCAAACTTTCCATTATTTATGGAGAAAGCCGTCTTCTCGATATCGGAGTCTTTTAAGGGGATTTGATGAAACCCGTTTTTAAGGTCAAGCACTGTAAAATATGCATTTTACCCAGAACTTCGTTTATCTCGGGGATCGGGTATCGATCCGCTATTGTAACCGAATTGAGCTTTCTATAATCGATCACTAGTCGATATTGTTTGTTTCCGGCGGAGTCGGTTTTTTTTGGATACTATCCAAATAGGGGAGTTGTAGGGTGATCGGGATGGTCTAATTATGCCATCCTCAAGCTTGACAATTTGTTTCTCCACATCGTCCTTAAGTGGCATGGGGTAAGGGTAAAATTTCGAGAAAATGGGGGAGTCCGTGTTTGTCCGGATTTCAGCTACCACCTTTGTGGTGAAAGTTAGCTTTTCATCAGGCTCGGAGAATAACTGGGGGAAATTCTCGGCAACCGATTCAACAATCATTTGTTGGGTGTCAGATATAGAGTTGATTTTTGAGCTTAGTGAGTTGACTGACTGCGTTTCCATTTGTTTAATTCTAATTTTAGGTCCACCAAGAATGGACATGTAACTCTCCTTTGCGTAAATGACTGCTGACAATTCTTTCAAGCTGTCATTGCTTAAAATAGCATGAAAGGATTTTAAGGTGGGGAGAAGGAAGAATTTGATCTTCGGATCTTTAAGGCCAAAGAGACTTGTTTCAGTATGATGTGTGATTCTGGTGCTTCCACCTATTGAGTTTGCATTAAAGGATTCGTCATTGGGAATGGGGTTCTCAACAAGCGATGGTTGAATGTAATTTCGATTCGAGCCTGTGTCTATTAGGATTTTCATGATTTTGCCGCTCTTTGTCTTTCCTTCAATGTAGGGTAACGACGAGTTCGCTAAAAAATTAATATCTGTGAAATCAGAAATTTCTGTCATATCCGCGCTTGCGCGGTCTTCGTGTTGCTCCTGTGGTTGCATATACTCAGCGAGTGGTTGTTCGTATCCTGTATCTACGGATTCCATAAATTGTTGATACTGGGATTGGTCGCACTCGTCGGTGCGTATGTGGTAGTTTCTCTGGATTCTGTTCTGGGCAGTCTGTTGTGGTCTTTGGACGGATCTACCTGGTATAAAACGAGCGGTTTGGAAGTAGTTGTTGTAACCAGTGGGCTTGACTTGACCACTATATCCATTACCTATTGGTTCTGGTTTTATCTGAGCCTGTGCTCTATATTGGTTGGGATTAAGTGCTTGATTTGTTTGACCTGAATGGGAGGAAAACTGTGGTTGTGCCAGTCTTTGGGCGAAGTTATTGTTTGGTATGGGGTAGCGAACTTGTTGTATTTGCGGGGGAAAAGACCTCCAAGCACCCGTATACTGCATGGCGGGTGCCTGTCTCTGTGGATGAGGCGGAGGTGGATGTGGGAATTTCCGTGTCGCTCCGTGGTTATTATGCGCATGGTTACTTCTGAAGTTTTGGTTTTCCAACTTCAGACACAAGTTTAGCGCATGCGAGAGGTCTAATGGTTCCCTAATAGGCGCGGTAGGTCACCTTTTAGACCTCGGATAAATGTATCCAAGGCTTTGTCCCTATAGGTTTGCGTTAGAAGACGCATGGATTCGGGACTTGCCTCTAAGCTGGATATTTTGTTCAAGATTAGTGAAAGGTGGGTATAGACCATCTGGTAAAATTCCTGGATGGTTCTATTCCCCTGCACAAGGGAGGCCATTTGGTACTCTTACGTACTAATGTCCCTCTTGGCGGCGTAGTGCATAGCCAAACACCTCGATAGCGACTTCCAGTCGAGCGGAGTATTATATGACTTCCAGTCTGCACTATCGGTGATTTTGTTGCGTATCACGTTGAGGATCCCGTAGTACTTTGGTGTACCCCTCAGTGGCTCATAGATTTCGAGGATGGTTAGGTTAGGTTGAAGTGGCAGTCAGATAGAAGTCTGACTCACTTAGACCAATATAGGTCCATTGTGATACCACGTGGATCTGAAGTTTCTGCCTACACGTTGAACCATTTTGAGGAGCTAATAAAGCGTGAGAGACATTTTGGGTCGGTTGAGTTTAGATCATTAAGATCATTATAGAATAAGGCCCCCATATGGAGGTTTCGCTTTCGAGAGAGAGCAGGGCATGCGCAGAGAAGGTGTAGAGTAGTCTCCTCCTCTTCCTCATCCAAACAGCTCCTACAGAAGTCGTTGGAATAGGCACCAAGCCTTGCTGCATGCCTGCCTAACAAACAGTGTCCAGTTATGACACCAATTGTAGCACCAATGTGCGATCGATTAAGGGTAATCAAGCTCCTTGAGCGTCTTAGATCCAGCCTAGGCCAAATCTGCTTCGTTGTCAGACAAGTAGTACCATTTGTCCATCTGTGATTAGTTTTTTCTAATGCATCCAGTTTAAACAAGAGCTTGCACGTGGAAACTGGTGTGCCTAAGGAGCCCTTTTCAGGCAAGATTGAGAGGGTAGTTCCAAGTTTGGCGAGTTCGTCGGCCTTGCAGTTACCCGGAATGTCCCTATGCCCCGGAACCCAACAAAGGTGAATGTTGAACTGCTCAGCCATCTCCTTTAGAGATGAACGGCAATCTAGGGCTACTAAAGAGTTAATAGAGACAGAGTCCAGACACTTGATGGCGGCCTGACTGTCCGAAAAGATTCGAATATCCTTTACGGATACCACATTCTTTCTTAGCCAGGACAAGACTTCCTTTATCGCCATAACTTCCGCCTGGAAAACACTACAATGATTAGGAAGACGGAAGGAGAGACTGAGATTGAGCCTGTCTGAAAAGACACCTCCACCCACTCCATCATTTGTTTTTGAACCGTCCGTGTAAAAATGGATTGATTCTTCTTCCGGCAAGGCATCCTCCCAAAAGGATCTAGGGGGGATGGATATCTGGAAGTTTTTGTCGAACAGCAGTTGGGGTGTGGTGTAGTCTATATTCCTAGAAGGGATTCTGAGTATGTTCAGAATTGCTGAGTGGCCGATTTCACTATCGGCCCATTGAGAAGTTGCTTTGAGGCGAGTGGCCGTGGTAGCAGCCGTCTGTCTGCTAAAGATGTCAAGGGGTATCAAATGGAACAGAATGTCGAGTGCAGCTGAGGGAGTGGTGCGAAGCGCTCCGCCTATGCATAAACATGCTGATCTCTGGACTCTGCCTAGTTTATCGCGATTTATCGCTTTCTCTAAGGCAGTCCACCAGACAATTGTTCCATACGTTAGTATCGGTCTTACAACCGAGATATATAGCCAGTGAGCAATTCGGGGTTGTAGTCCCCACTTGTTTCCAATAGCTTTTTTGCAAGAAAAGAGTGCCACCGTAGCTTTCCGGACTCTTTCTTGTATATTAGATTTCCAGTTGAGCTTCCTATCCAGGATGAGACCTAGGTATTTGGCCTCGTCAGAGAAGACTAAGCTGGTACCCCTGATTGAAGGGGGGTCGACTCGTGGGATTTTGTATTTCCTAGTAAAGAGGACAAGTTCGGTTTTGTGGGGATTGACGCCTAAACCACAACTGTCAGCCCATCTTATTAGCTTGTTAAGAGCATTTTGTAGGAGTTCTTTTAAGGTGTTAAGGTGCTTCCCCGATACAGCAATAGCAACGTCATCTGCATAGGCAATCACTTTGCAGCCCTCTCCTTCCAGGATAACAAGCAGTTTGTTCACCACAAGATTCCAAAAAAGTGGGGATAGGACTCCTCCTTGCGGGGTTCCCCTGCTGACAGATCTTCTGGCGGAGGTCATACCCAGCTTTGAGTTAATAATCCTACTGGTTAGTAGTTGATTAATGAACTCGCTAAGTGTGTTATCCACTTTTAGATCCGACAGTGCAGTTGAGATCGCGGATGTATTGACGTTGTTAAAGGCGCCTTCTATATCGAGGAAGGTTACCATTGTATACTCCTTATGGTGAAGGGAATATTCAATTGAACGTACTAACGAGTGTAGGGCTGTTTCTACAGATCTGCCTTTGCAATAGGCATGTTGGGAGGTAGACAGCAGCCTTTTGTCAATGTTGGTACGAATATGGATATCTATCAATCTTTCTAGAGTTTTTAGGAGAAATGATGATAGACTGATGGGTCTGAGATCTTTCGGAGTGACATGGGAATATTTGCCAGCTTTGGGTATGAAAACCACTTTCACTTCTCTCCATAACAGCGGAATGTGGACCAGTTCAATACAACTTTTCAGAATTAACTCCAACACCGGAAGAATAATATCTGATGTTTTTTGTAATTCGGCTGGTATAATGCCGTCTGGTCCCGCCGATTTATATGGTTTGAAGCTGTGTAGCGCCCAAAGTAGCCTATCCCTGGTGATTAGATCGTTAATGTTGGTTATGTGAGTCCTTGCCCTGTTTGGGTTCGTACTACTTATAACATGGGAGCTGCCTGGGAAGTGGGTATCTAATAGCAGATTAAGCGATTCCTCGCTAGACGTAGTCCAAGAGCCATCCGATTTTTTGAGACAGCTGGGCATCGTTGGATTTGTAGAGAGGATTTTCCTTAAGACGATATCTTCTCTATCTTGAGAAAGACGGAGAAGCAAGGAGGCCGAAGCCTTTTTGGAGTGTTGGAGGTTTATCTGTACTAACTGCAGCATCAATTGCTACAATTAGGCAGAATTACCTCCACCACGGTTTTATCTAGGCCCTCTGATTCCGAAGATGAACCAAGAAGTTCATCCTCACTAAGAAGAAGAACCTTGTTTAGGCAGTCCTCCGTCTCCATGTCCGACAACGTGTCAGTAATAGAGGCAGTGGGCTTGGTTGGGGTCGCCTGGTCTGCGGAGACATCGTCTTCCATGTGAGGAAAGGATACCGATGTACCCGGGTCAGGGGCTGCGGAATCGGAGTCTAAGGGGTGAGGAGGCAGTTTGCCAGTCTCTAACTCATCCTTTTTGTACACGCGCAGAGTAATTTTCTCCCAACCAAAACTTATCATGCCGTTGGTCTGCGCCAAAGGAGCAAGGGATTCCTGGTTGATTACTATAATAGCAGATCTATAGGCATCCCTTTGCTCTTCCAGCTTAGCGACCTTCCAGTCATGGGTGGGTAATGAGGGATTGCAGCGCTGGATGACTTCCAGGACTTCATCCGCGGATGGTGGTTCGATGGGGATCCAGGTGCGAGTCCTAGGTCTGCTAGGGATGTTCTCCTTTGCTACGACTTCGAGCTTAGCACCCGGCCAAACCTCTCCTAGACTGCTTACAGCCGACTTATAGAGATCGACAGATCTTGTGTCCGCGCAAGCGATTAGCTTGACGTGTCCTTGATGCCAACCAGCATCTTGAGTATTCGGTGGCGGTCCAGGGGTTGCCCTGATGAAGGGTAGAAAGCTACTTAAGAGCTTCAGCTTGACCGTTTGCCACCGTTCGGGAGATATCGTGCCGTCTATGTCGCTACGATCAATGACAGCAACCACTATTTTGTCTTTGAGGACATCGCTGAAGGACCTGAGAGGTTTAACGGCGGAGGTGCTGGTGTTATGCACCTTGGGGCGTTTTGAAACCGGAGCGGTTTCTTCCACCGACCTCTGGCGCTTAGACGTAAAGTCACCGCTGGTCTCCTTGTCCTTGGTCATAAAGTTTTCGGCCCATTTCAGTTTGGCAACCTGTTTAGGAGTTCTGTTGGTCTCCAGAATAGCTCCAAAGACCTTCAGAGTCCGTATTGCCTCACGTCGTTGTTTATAGTACGACCTCGAGGGAGTGCGTTGTCGCGAACTTCCACTACGAGACGTACTAGGGGTGTTGGTGCCAGCAGTGGAAGGGCCATGAAGTGCCACAATCCTACCACTGCTAGGGAGGATACCTTCCTTTTGCTCATGAGGATAGCTGCTGTTACCAATACGGGGTGGACCACGAGTAGCCACAGTCGTACCACCGCTCGGCGTAGCAGGAGCTGTACCGGTAGACAGTTTAATCACCGTACTACCGCCCGATACACTCAACGCTCTTTTTCCAGGAGCTGAACTCTCCTGGGTCCCCGGAAAATGTCCTAAGACATCGAACTACGTCCGGGATTCTATCCATGTCGTCCAATCGATCTCTGAATTCACGAGCGATTGCTTGGTCTGTGCCAGCGAAATAGTCTACATTGGGGTTTAGACAGTTTTGGACGAGAGATGGAACCTTGGTTTCTAGGACCTGATTTATCATTGATGAAATAAGTAGACATCCTTGACATCCTTGGCGGGTGTTGATAAAACATCTCTGTTCGCATCCGTATGGGATGTCGTAGATTGGAATGAGATATTTGGATTTTGCTCACCCATAGAATTTCTCGGGGGGTTGCTTGTTGGGGCAACATTTCTATTGTTGGGATTTGGTGGGTTAGGTTCGAGGAAATTATCGATGGTGGGATTTGAGGGTACGCCCGCTGTGGACGCGCCTGACCGGAGGTCTGGCATTTCGAAAGTAAATTTGACGCGATTGAATTTAAATAAATATGCTTCACTGGGTTTCTACTTATAGAACAATCGATACGTTTCACTCAGACAAAAAATATGTATTATGATTAAATTAATAATATTAAAATAATATATGCGTTAATTTTTATATGTACTTATTCTCTAGATTTTTGAGAAGGAATATAATATTCTACTTAAATAATCTTAACACTTATTCTTACAATACTAAGGCGGCGAACATTCCCACGTCGGTTCATTTGATGAACTCCTTTTTGCCTTGCTTGGCTACTGCGGTATCGCCTCCAACACGCTTACGTGGTCCCTTTAGTCTACAGACTTCCGGTGATGTTGCTCACTGACCCGGCACAAGAAGCACTAGTGTTTTTATTGTTTTCAAAGTTTACTCACTGTATCACGCACGACGAGCTACTTTTGGTCGATTTATGCACGCGGATTCGTTTCGTGAACGCACTATTACACGCGGCGAGCTACTTAAGGCCGACTTACACGCGTTTCGCTTACTTTTACCGGGTCCCTGCTCAGGCGCCAATTAAAATATTACTAGTTAAAAAAACTTAAAAAAATATTTTTTTTGTTTGAGGAGAAGCCTCTTTATTTATTAGAGTCAAACTTAAGACTAATTTACATTTTCCAAACATACTCGAAAGAAGCCTTCTATTCGCTCTATTGTTAATGGGTACCGTGTGCAGCAATTGGAATTTGGTGTCGGATGGAGTTAGGTAGACGGCAAGTCAGCATCCAACGACATGGAGCATGTTCAAGTGCCCAACGAAATTTTGTTGCGCGTGCGGGTGTTGGATGTCCGGAATATGTGGGAACGTCTATTGCGGTGGAATGTGTGGGAAATTATGGTGTTCAGCGTTAACTTATATGTTGAGCGCCACCTGTGTAACGGTTCTATATGTCTCCCCTCAAGACCTTATACTGCCCGTCGTCCAGAAACTATCTCCCTTCAACTTAAAGATTGTTATGAAGATCAAAGATAATAACCATCTTTTTATTTTTTAAAGGCACAAAAGTCAAAAATAGCCAGTAAATAAATCCGTTTGAGTGCCGAATTACCTCCCGACGCGTGCACACGCATTTTTGTTCGATTTCTCTATGATTATTCCGCGGCCAGTGTGCATAGGAAACAAAAAAACGCTAATCGTGAGTTCGTGGTCTCGCGGAATTAAAAAAAAAACAACTTATTACCTTGACTGACAAACTTAAACTGCTTTATTGATGATAATTAAACCTTTAAGTTAACAATGAATTACAAAATATAAATTCTTAGAATGATTAATTGCTTAATTGACAATTTGAATTAAAATAATGTTAAATTTACATTCTAGGAAAATGAAATTGGAGTCAAATATAGAATACAGTAATTCTAGGAATTTGGAATAATAAAGGTAAAAGAAATAATGAATGTAAGGGGTGACGACCCTTAAGTATTGCATCCGGTGATTCGTGGTGGCTTTGGGGGTACTGGCTCAGCATGATGTACGTTCATAACTCCTCCCCCCTTAGTGTGTAGCGATGGCCAAAGGTACGGCAAGGTAGGTTGGGCTGGAGCGAAATCATGTTGTATGCTGTAAGAAGGTAATCTTCTGAAAGTATAGATTGCAAGTAACATTAGAAAAACTCCGATAATTGTAAGAGTGACAAATGTATAGTTATCTATTTGTCTAGTTTCAGTTCGTAGGGTTTCGATTGTGTCTCTATTGATGTAATTGTACGCCTTCAATTTCTGGAGGTTTAGCTTCTCTATGGTTTGGTTGGAGCTGACTTCATGGTGTATTGTTGGTAATAGATGAATTTCTTCCCAAAATATGTTTGGGAATTTTTGTAGGTTATTCCGTTGATGAAAATGTCGCAGTTCTCATAATGTATCGGGACTGTACCATATAAATTGAGTGGGTTGTGTCCGCATGTTGAATTTGCATTTGTTTCTGGTGCGTTTATAAGCAGTATGTAATTTGGTTCCGGTTGCTGAATTGATGTAGTTGGTTCGATCTCTTTTAAGACGCAATGAGCTGGTTGGTTATTGATCAATTTTCCTATGCACGACGATTTGTTGGTTTCCTCCTGGTGAAGCGATTCTTTGCAGTAAAAGATACCTTCTACTTTGGGGCATGGTTCGTTTAGATATTGTATATTTTGGTAATTAAATAGGATGTAAGGTGGGCAATTTCTTTAGAAATGTTAATCGGGATTGGGATGATATGAAGTAAGGAGTATTCTTGGGTGGATAGTATAGGTAAATTTTGGTTTCTGTTCCGTGTGAACAATTAAAGATAATCTTTTTAGTTATTATATTACTTTATTAGCGAGTCTAGCTCGGTCTGAGGCTAACTTAAGACTAACTTACTTGGTAATACAAAATATAAAATCTTCTATAAAAAGAGACATTCCCAAGCGCCGACGACGTGACACTCGAACGATGTGCCGATCTTGCAACTTGTGCAAGATCTCATGTTGCGAGCTCACGTTTGGCATATCCGGCGGCGACGATCACTTGCCACCGGAATCTGTTGTGTCAGCGGATAGCTGACCTGCCGTGTTAACTCCTCCCTTTCTTAAGTTAAGACCGTCCTCGGTCTTTACCAGTGCTGCAATCATATTCTGAAGGTCAAGTTGGTTGCATTTTTCCCCTGATGCTGTTTCAGTTTGAAGATGGCATAACAGGCCGCAAAGAAAGCGGAAGTCACGCAGCAGGCCAGCACTAGATGCGTTGTTATTTTCGTCTTCATCTCTTTAATGTGACGCAAGTTTTCCTCATTCATTCTATGCAGAAATGGCAAGCTTAGTACCTCGTGATGCCCAGTGATATTAGGTAGCGCTAACGCTGCGGTGCCTGGGCGTCTCTTCTGGATGTTGTTGCGATTAACGAATATGGAGCCATTGACCCAGATCCTATCATCGAAAGTGATTAAGTATGTCCCATTAACGGTTTCCTCGACATCATTTGCCTCTCTCACCTCGGCTGGTCTGTCATTGATTATGATGATGCCATCATCGACTACCACCACGGGATCCAGATGATTAGGTTGAGTGTTGCAATGTGCTACGCCCCCAGAGTGCAGTTGTTGGGCGCAAGTTCTACTTGGTACCTCTTTACAGAATGTCGATGTTGTTGTTGGGCTACAATCGCCAACCGCCAGCACTCGGTTACCGCATTCTGCTACCATGTTGTTATCGGTTATGTGAACAATTGTTGCGCCATGCGAGACGGGGAAAATACCAACTTAGGTCTAGGATATTTTATAAGAAAATGCAAAACAGCATTATTTTGTAAAATCTTAACACTAGCTACTTCCATTAGTTCTGTTACACTAACATTTGTGAATTGCTCACTAATTATTGACTTTAAGTCATTGTCGTCAAGAATTGTCGGATTTATTACATTAATTTTAGCAAGTGTTATAGACAACATTAAATTTTCTACTTCAGTGATCATGATTCTATTTCTAGCCAATAAGATTTCATAAAGGTGAGCAGTTTCAACATGCTCCTTTTTAGAACTTGACAGGATACTATTTACGGTGTCTGTTAACTTATTAATTTGCTCTTGTGTCCTTGTATTTATTAATATCTGCCTATTATTTTATTCTGTGAGCTGAGCCTGTGTGAATTTTATTTGTTCGAAGTCGTCGAAATCAGAGGTCCCAGCTATTACCTTTAAAGCCGTGCCTAGGAAGTTTAAACTTCTCGCATGCCTATGGTGTACGTTTAGGGTGTTAAGGAGAGATTCCAAACGTCCGGCGTCTATTTCCACGATTTTCCTCATGTGAGTTTGTGGGAATAGTTCAAACATGCTGACCATTTCGTCCCTCATTTCAGAGTACGCAGTCAGGTTAGTAGTGTGTCTGAGATAGCCATAGTCCTGCCAGATGACGACGTCTCCGTCTACGATTGGGATATAATCCGAATGAGTGTAATCCGTTAGCCTCGCGGCTACTGTTGTCATGGTTAAAAGCAGTGTAATCAAAACCCTGAAAAAGATGTCTCGTTTTTCTTATAAAAAGGATAAAACAAACCTTAAAGGTAAATATGGGAATGTTTTCTTACTCTATCCTATTCTACTCTATTCTATTCTACCTTAATTTTATTCTTTATTTCTTCCCTAAACTCGGCAGAGGCCGAGTGAATTATATCAAGTGGTTTTTGGTTAGTGACTGAAGGATAGTTCGGTTGTATTCTATGGTAGCTTGAAGCATCAGGTCGACCGTGTCTTCAATTTTTCTTTCGAGTTTGAGACATCTTGGAATTTCATGTGCATTCTCTCTACTTGACCATTAGACGTGCTGTGTAGAGGTGGAGCGTTAACTATGTGGACGTTAAAATGGTTTAGTAGAATTGACCTTATAGTTTCAGAATTCAACGATGCCTCATTGTCACAGAAAATTGTTTTAGTCTGAGGAAAAATGTTCATTAGCTGCAGGATCGGTGTTTTAACGTCAGCGATTGTACGAGGCAGTATCGGTTGGACTACCGCACATTTAGAAAACTTGTCGACGCAAGTTAGAAAATATTTTCTGTCTGTGGAGAATATGTCAATGTGCAGTATCTCTCCTGCGTATGATAGGATTGGCGTCTCGCCGATTTGTTGTTTCGTTGGGTGTCGGTCATACTTGGCCTTTGAGCAAATTTTGCAATTTGCAATAACCTCGTTTGCCAGCTTGGTCATTTTTGGGAAGAAGTAGTCACGTACAATTTGTTTCACGTTCTCCTGAGCAGCTCTGTGTGCCCGGTTATGTTCTGCAATTGCAATTTCTTTTTGTTCAACTTTGTCGAAAATATCGACCACGAATTCTTTAGAATACCAAAACTTTGTTTTTGGGAACATCTCAACGAGCCTATGCTGAATGTGGGCCAAAACTGGTAGTTCACAATGAATTTCATTGACCACATCTGGGTACAATAATGTGACATCTTCCGATATCAAAATTTCCCTCAATTTGTTGAAGGCTTGTACTTCTTTGTCATTTAGTTTGATTTTAATGTTTTTGGACTGGTGGGCACTCACCCTGCCATTTTCGCCTTTAAAGATGTCAGACAGGGGCCTAGCTATGGATGCGAAATCTTTAATAAAGCATCTGTAATAGCTGGCTAGGCCTAAAAAGGATCTAACTCCAAACAATGTCGAGGGCTCGGTGTAGTTTTGGATTGCCTCCACTTTTGATGGGCTCGTTCTGATACCCCCTTTTGACACCGTGAAACCTAGATATTCCACATTCTGCTTGAAGAAGTTGGACTTCTCCCGTGAGACCCTCAATGTGCTCTACATGGTCTGTCTCCGTTTCGGAGAAGATTTGTAAGCACTTGGTTAATAGACACCGTAATTTTGGATCTAGTTCTATTAATAATTCTAACTCGAATCCACAATAATATTTCACAATATAATATTTGTTCAATAACACTTGCAGTTACGCACTACAATTCTTGACATAAGATTTATTTATTCTTGTTTAATAAATGAGCAAGTCACTTACATTTTTCAAATTCCTTCTGCTGATAGCCGCTGTTGGTGTCGTCCCGTGTTGCTGGTGTCGATTCTTGTTACTTTGCTGCTTGAAGTGAAGTTGTGTGTTTCGTTTTTTTGCATCTATGTATGTATCTCTGTTGTGGGTTTTTGTTTACTTTTCAGTATTTGCCTTTTCGTGGCACAGTTTTGCTTATTTACTTCATAACAAAATAAACAAAATAAAAGTATTTAAGAAACCCTACGCCTGGGCGCCAATTTTTTTAAGTGTAAACAATTAAAGATAATCTTTCTAGTTATTATATTACTTTATTAGCGAGTTTAGCTCGGTCTGAGGCTAACTTAAGACTAACTTACTTGGTAATACAAAATATAAAATCGTCTATAAAAAGAGACATCCCCATGCGCCGACGACGTGACACTCGGACGATGTGCAAGATCTCATGTTGCGAGCTCACGTTTGGCATATCCGGCGGCGACGATCACTTGCCACCGGAATCTGTTGTGTCAGCGGATAGCTGACCTGCCGTGTTAACTGGTATACGAACGTTAAGTATAATTTTTGTTTTATTGTAGTATGCGTGTAATTCCAGCATTTCATAAATATGGTCATAAAAGATGGTTTCAATTGATTGCTCGTTAAATATGCTTTGAATTTCATCAAGTTCTTCCTGTCTTAGGATAAATTTTGGTATGATGTTAAGTTTTGCCATTATTATTGATTCGGCAATGTTTGTAATGTGATTATTTAGAAGGTCAATGTTATAATTTATCTGGCTTAGGTATTGTGTTCTAAGAAGGAGTTCTTCGTTCACATGGAGTCTATTATTGTTTTGATCTTGAAATTTTTCAATTTTGCTTTGTTGATCATTAATATGATTAGTTATAGTAAAAGTTATCCTTAAGGATACCTTGAAAAAAAAACCGAACGCCAAGATTGGCCCACTTGTTCGTAGTAGAATTAAACACAGGAATAATCGTTATAAATTATTATATATTTCAAGCAAGTTCACAATGTGTATTATCACGTTCGTCTCCAACTTAGAATTAATTCCAAAAATATCAAATACCTAAAACCTAACTTCGCCTTGGCCTTGGTTCCCACGCAAGCTCGAACACGTCCGCGCGTGCAGGAAATGCAAGCGATGCAACTTATGCTATGCACTTGCTGGGTGTACTCGCATTTCAAATGGGCAGGTGGCTACCGGCGTGTGTTAACTGCCGCCCCTTCAAATATCTGCGTCCCGCAGATCAATGACCGAACATGAGGAGCAACTTAAAGTTCTGCTGGGTTGTTGAACTCCTGTTGTACGTTGTGCTGGGCGAGGAATGCGCTTCCGGCGAAAAGACAGGCGAAGTTCCGGAATGTTGACCCTTCCGTAGATCTTTCTCCACAATAGGCAGATGGCAATAGCTATGACTATGGCGATACAGATTTCTGCAATGATAGAAGAATTAAGGTATTCTTTTAAGGTTTTAATATGTTCAATGTTCTTGACGCTGATATCGTGTACAAATTCTAGGTTAGGCTTGACCCTTCTGCTGGTTACGTTGGCCAGGACAGCAGGAAGCGCTTGAAGCCTCGAAGCGGGCCCGCTGAAGTATGTCTGGTCCTTGATGGTTACCGTGTCATTTTCCAATTGGATGAGATAGGTACCTTCTAGAGGAATAGAAGAATTTTTATTTAAAATCGAACCATTAAAGTTAGTCACGAAGATTGTATTCTCCCCAATAAATTCGATGACCTCTTCATTAGTGCCCTTGAAGTCGCATGCTGCAGTGCCGCCCTTAAGGATCTTGGGGAGGCATGTGTCTTCTGCTAGTTTCTTTAAGACGCTATCTTCGCATACCGATGTGTTCCCTATGCGGATGCAGTCACCCTTGAGTCCGTAAGTCATGTCGTGATTAAGTAAGAGTTTCGTATAGTCCAAGTCGATTTGTCTCCCGTCCTTGATTGCCGCACGAGCGTTTATCAAATGGAAAATGTTGGTCCCAACCTTAGGGATTGCTAGGACATACAGCAATAGGGTTCCATTGCTATATACAGAAGGTCGTCCATACTCCACTGCCTCCACGAAGTTTTGATAAGGTCGAGTTTCCAGCTCGTTTATGATATTGTGTATCTCTTCGGAGTCTAATATGTTGCTATTAACTATTCCGGTCTTTGCCATTTGACAGGCCCTAACTATTTCATTTACCCCTTCTTTTAATATAAGTACCTTGTCAAGTAAGTCGTGTCTTAGTCTCTCCGCGTACCCCTCCTGTACGGCGTTATTATAGCCGTCAATCATTTTGTTGACCTTATTCATGACTTCATGCGTCGCTTCGAAGAGTTTTTCGTTAATTCTGTACTGCTCGTTATTGTTCTCTATTATGTCTGTCTGCGTCTGTAGGAGTTTTCCCCAATCAGTTGCGTCAGGGGAGCCTGCCAGCCATTTCCAGGCACTCCCTATCCAGTCAATAGATCGAGTCCGTCTTGTCTTCGGTTCGCCTAGTTTTCTTAGTCGATCTTTTATTTGGTTCAGGTGATAGGCTAAAATCAGTTGCATTTCCTGATCTGCTACGTGTTTCGCGGCCAACTGCTTAGTTTGTTCGATGAGCGCGTTATACTTCCTTAAGTCAATGACATGGATTAACTTGAAATAACCATTCATTACCCAAGCGTTGCCTTCTTTAATGGTCACGATCGGAGATTTGTATTCAAAAATGTGCAAGGCCTGCACAGGAACCAAGGAAGCTAGACTGTAATACAATTTAAATAGTTATTTTATTAATTAGCTAAATACAAAATTGGACCTTAATACTACGTTAACATTAGGTGCCTTAGTTTTTTCATCGGATTCTTCTTGAAATACCAATTTTTATATAAGTTGTTTCTTGTTTTCTCAAAAAAAAAAATCAATTTATTACTTAATCTAGGTATGCATGCTAGGGAGTCATTCCCCTTTTTTTTCTTTTTTTTTCTTTTTTGGTTTGTGTTCAATTCCGTTTTTTTACTTTTTTTTTTTGATTTGTGTTCAATCCCGTTTTAAGTTTTTTAAATGTACTTTATTAATTCTTCTGCCACTAGCTGTCGTTACCGTTACGCGGTTGTCCTTTGCGACAATTTCTTTTCGATATAACGGTTTGTTTTTACCCTTTACGCGTTTCACGGCAGCATACACTACCTCACCCTCGCAGTACCTTCTAGGCGCACTCCTCTTTCGGTATAGCCTTGCATTCCTGGCCTCCATATTTCTCTTAATGATACCCCTCAGATCCTTGTTGATTTTCGAGCAAATGTTTAAAAGGTTTTGGAAATTCACTCTCTGAGATCTGTTAAAGAAGACATCCGTAGGCTTCCGTTTGATGACGGAATGTACGGTGTTATTATAGCGATCTACCGCTATGTCGACGAGTTCCTTAACATTGAGATCCGGGTGCTCGACTTTAAGACACCGGTAAATTTTTAATATCGTAGAATGGACCCTTTCTATTTGTCCATTCACTTCGCTTCGGTAGGAGGGAGTCAGATAGAGTTTGATACCTAATGTTTTTATAAAATTTAGCACAATCGGGCTAAGAAAACCCCTTTCGTTGTCAGTGACTAGGATTTGAGACGCCGTGAAATAATGCAAAATTTTGATTAATTTCGATCGAATATATATGGAGGATTTTTCTTTGATGTGGAAAAATTTTGAGAACGACGGTTAAGAATCTTTTATTCTGAATTTCCATGATATCCATATAAAGAATCTCACATGGATATTTGGGGAACGGTGTCGCTTGAAACTCAGGAGTCAGTGGGTGTCTGTCATATTTATTTAGGCCACAAATCTCGCACGAGGCAGCGAATTTCCTAACTTGAGACATCATATGCGGAAAATAAAAGTTCTCTAGAATTTGCTCCCTGTTTTCCCTAGGAGCGCGATGGGCTCTCCTATGTTCCTTTTCTATTATTATGAGTCTACGCTCCTCATTGGCGACATCCTCAACGATTCATTGCGTGACTCGTATCTTGTAATTATGAAAGTTCTCCAGATAAACGCTTTGGAGCAACCCAAGGTATTCCTCCGGAATTTTTATTTCATTTACTACCCCTGGGTTAAGCTTTTCCCTTAATACCTCTACGAGATTGTCTCGACGTAACCTGTTCATGGAAATGTAATGGCGATGATAGCCAGGGTGAGGCTCCTCGTGAGAGCGCAGATCGATAGCGATCTTAAAAATCAGTTGGTTCCTGAAAACGTTTATCGGGGCCTCCACATGTGGTATAAGGTCGGAGTTGTCCTGGTCGGCACTATGTACCGTACAGGATTCTGTGTCGCTACCAGGGAGCTCACAAAATCCTTCCTCAGCCGTACCAGTCTGGGAGCCCTCGGTTGCGATGTCTGTGACCTCACCTGTACGTGAGTTGGGTTGTGCCTCGCTAGCGGTTTCGGTGCTGGTGTCTGACAGATGATTGACCTCTGTCCCTAATCGCGAAAGAGCATCAGCCACAAAGTTCGATTTACCGGGAGTGTAAATCAACTCGTAGTTGTACTCCTCAATCCTTGCCTTCCATCGTTTGAGCTTAGCGTTGTGATTCCTGTTGCTCAAGGCAAACGTCAGGGGCTGATGGTCGGTGAAAATTTTGATCTTCTTGGCTCCATACAGATAATTTCTCAAATTATCCAGAGCCCAGACTATGGCGAGCATCTCTTTTTCGTTGGTCGCGTAATTCTCCTCTGTTCGATTCAGGGAGCGAGAGATGTATGCCACAGGCCTTTCCTTACCGTGTTCACCTTGAGATAAGACCGCACCAATAGCGTAGTCGGAGGCATCCGTGGTCAAATTAAAGCCTTTTTCAAAGTCCGGAAATGCTAGGACATCCGCAGACGTAAGTAGCTCTTTCAGAGTTTCGAATGACTTAACCGCATCGTCTTCGAGGGAGATTGCAACGTTCCTCGATTGGTTGGCTCTAACGTGTGAAAAATCCCCACGTGTTATGTTGGTTAGGGGTTTTGCTATCTTGGCGTAGTCTCTAATGAATTTTCTATAGTAGGAAATTAAACCAAGGAAGCTCTTTAATTCTTTCAGATTCCTCGGAGGGAGAATCTCCTCTATGGCCTTAACCTTTTTGCGATCTGGGAGTATGCCCTCGGGAGTAACCAGATACCCGAGGAATTCTACACTGGTGGCCCAGAAATGGGTTTTCTCCAGATTGATTTTTAATCCGGCTTCATTCAATTTGGAAAAAACTGTTTCAATGTCCCTCAAATGGTCTTCCTCAGATTTGCTGAATATGATTATATCATCGATATAAACATAACAGATTTTGCCGATTAACTCTTTGAGTACATCGTCAATCATCCTTTGAAAGATCGCAGGAGCGTTTTTAAGACCGAATGGGAGTCTAAGATATTCGTACTTCCTATTCATTGTCGAGAAGGCTGTCTTCGGGATATCCTTGTCATTCATCAAGATTTGATGAAATCCCGAAGTCAAGTCAAGTGTCGTGAAGACTTTTGCGTCGCCAAGACTGGCAAGTGTACTATTGATGTCTGGAATGGGGTATGTATCCGGGATTGTTACAGCGTTCAAGCGCTTGTAATCGATCACCATTCTATACTGTTTTTCGCCGTTGGGTTTTGGCTTTTTAGGAACAACCCATATGGGTGAGTTATAGGGGCTGTTCAAAGGGCGGATCATGTTCTCCGATAGTAGCTCTTTAACCTGTCGCTCAACCTCTTGCCTCATGCAAGCTGGGTAAGGGTAGCTTTTAGCATATATCGGCTCATCTGTATTCGTACGGATTGCGGCTCGTACGTTGGTTTTTATTTCCTCATTACCCACAGGACCGAAGAGGTTATTGAACTTTTTGCAAATGGTTTCCAATTTGGATCTATAGAGTATGGGAAAGTCTCCATTTAGGGTTAGCATTTGGTTAACTGTATTTGAAGGGCGGTTTTTTAAGAAAATTACCTTATCGGATTCTATGGTAAGTTCGTTGGTTTCTCTGTTGATGACGGCCTTTAACTCTTTTAGAGTGTCATCGCCAATTATGCCGTCGAATGATGTTAAACTTGGGAGAACGAAGAATGTAATATTTAATTTGCAACCTAACTCATGAAAGAACTTCCCACAAATTTTGTTTTCGATGAGAATTTTCCCAGCGGGGCTATTTACGTAAAATTGCTTTTGCACCGGATCGGGGCGGGGAACCAAATTGGGCCTAATAAAATTTTTGTTAGCTCCGGTGTCTTCCAAGAAATTTAGAACAACTCCGTGTGTTACGCACTCTATGTATGGTACGCTGGAAACGAGGCACCTACCATAAAATTTTCCTGTGCCGTTTCCTCGTGAGGGAGTTCAACGGGTTCAGCCTCCCTTGATGCCTCGGGGCTGACCGGTTCACGATGATATAGCCGCTGCTGCTTGCGCGGGTTATAGTTATCGGACCTTGGTTCCCGCTTGAACCTATTGTTAGGCCGATTCATATAGTTCACATTCCTTGTTTGAACGGAACTGTCTACCTCCATTTTAATTGGTGGCTTCGGAGCCGTTGGCCTCTGGGGCGAATATCGCCGTTGGAACCCTGAGTTCCAACGCGGATATGGTCCCTGGGCAAAGTTACCCCTTGACCTATCGGTAGGTCTGGAGGGTTCTGCGATATCCCTGAAATCGTGGTTGATGGGGGAGCTTATTGTATTGGGTGCCCTCACATGCACCGAATTGTTTCTGAAATTTAAGTTTTGCATCTCCAGACAAGCTGAATATGCTTCAGGTAGAGTTCTCGGCTTTTGAATGATTAAGAGTCTTGAGAGGTCCCCACTCAACCCTCGTATGAACACATCTAATGCTCGATTTCTATAAGTTTCCACCAAAGCACTCATTGTTTCCGTGGAGTAAACCTCAGCCCTAATCTTACTTATGATGAGGGAAAACTGATGGTTTACCGTCGCGTAAAAATCATCAACTCTTGAAGAACCCTGCGTTAGCTGATTTAGTTGGTGTTCTAGTGTTCGAATGTCTCGCTTATCAGCGTAATGAAGGGAGAGGATCCTCTTCATTTCAACCCAGTCATTATCAAATATGTTGTATGAGACCAAGGCGGAGTCTGCCTTGCCCCTGACCTTCTGGCGTATATGTTGCAATATTGCCCTGTAGATGGGTTTGTTACGGACTATTTCGTAATCCCTTAGGATAGTTTCTACACTATGGACCCAGGAGACGTAATGCACCGGGTTTCCATCGAAGGTATGGAGTTCCTTGACAGAGTCAGGGAGCTTGGAGATGTCCTTTAAGTCCTGTTCACAGGTTGGCCCATGTAATTGTTCCACCTGTCTGGCCTCAGGGGAGGGAACGCCTCCCAAATCCGATTGCTCCAGGACTGAGATTCGACCTGCAATTTCTCTTAAGTGGTTGCTCACGGAATTGATTGTTTCCTGTGAACCAGATTGTTCTATTCTACCCATACGGTTCTCCAGTCCCCTAAGCTGCTCGAGGACGGAGTTGACCGCACCCGTGAGTTGCGTAACTGAGTTCTTAAGTTCATCCATGCTAACGGATAAGAATCAAAAGTATAAACGAGATGTGTAGTGCAAGCGCAGGTGAAGTAACCCCTTGAATATATTTTATAACCTAGTGGCAGACGCGAATTCGGTTTTGATTTTTATATAAAGATTCACAGATTAATTAATTAAATACGGATCTGTTTTTTTCCTCGTTTGCTTTGTATTTCTAACTTTGTCGTTGTTAGCCCAACAATTTTATGCATTTATTCATTGATTAATTTGAATTTTGCTTTTACTTTTCAGTGTTAATTATTTTCACTGGATGCCTGCTAAGCGCTCTCCATTAAACTGTTCGGGGTAGTTACCGTCCTGACGGAAGGCTCGTATGTGTCCGTTTTAGTCGTTAATGCAGTTATTTTGCAGCGACCTACTAAGGTACGAGGGTCTTCACACGGATAATTTATTAAAATTTTCGGTGAACCGGCCCCTTTTTTCGTGAGAGTTGGCCCCTAGGCATAAATGAAAAATTATAATTTTATGATCGGTAATTTACTGCATAGGCAGTGAGTAATTTTCAAATATTCACTTTTGTAATACTTCTTAAACTAATCTTACTACAATCCTAGAATGATTGGTGACATATTTCTCATGGCTTAGTTAGGTCCTTTTTCGTCTTTCTTTATATTCTGCTGCTTCACTGTAGTCGCCTGACTTGTCTTTGTATTTCCTTCAGTTTCGCTTTTCGTCCAATTCACTTTGCTGTATTCGTTGTTCTTTTCACACAATTTTTACTTAATGTTTCTTTATCCTTGTTGCATTTTTACTTTGCATGAGTTTTTACTTATTATCCTTTTATCATTCAGTTCACTTAGCTAAACTTCTTGAACTTTCTTTTTCACACAATTTTCACTTAATGCTTCTTTTTATCATAGCATTTCTATTTTGCATGGGTTTTCACTCATTATTCTTTTATCTTCAGCTCACTTGGCTACACTTATTGTATCTTTCTTTTCACACAATTTGCTTCTTATTTTGTTGCATTTTTTCTGGACTCTGACTTTTCTAATGTCCTTCTTCGTCAGGTCCCTGCTCGGGCGCCAGTAAAAGTTATCCTTAAGGATACCTTGAAAAAAAACAATCTAAGATTGGCCCACTTGTTCGTAGTAGAATTAAACACAGGAATAATCGTTATAAATTATTATATATTTCAAGCAAGTTCACAATGTGTATGATCACGTTCGTCTCCAACTTAGAATTAATTCCAAAAATATCAAATACCTAAAACCTAACTTCGCCTTGGCCTTGGTTCCCACGCAAGCTCGAACACGTTCGCGCGTGCAGGAAATGCAAGCGATGCAACTTATGCTATGCACTTGCTGGGTGTACTCGCATTTCAAATGGGCAGATGGCTACCGGCGTGTGTTAACTGTTATATTTTCGAGTCTATGGGTCATTTTTACGTTAATACTGATTTCATTCCGTAATTCATTTTGAGTTTGTGATTTTTTAAGATATAGTTTTTCAATCTGGTTATTCAATATTTTGCATCGTCTCCGTCCATGTTCTCGTAATGAATTTAACTGCTGTGCCTAGACCGTTAATTTAAACCTGTTCGATTTCTTATTTTTGGAGTCAATGAGTCAAGTTTAGCTTTAACTTCTTTTAATTTCTGTTTTGTTATTTCAATAGTCTTTTAGATTTTAAAATTTGTCAATGGTTGTTATTGCGTTAGAGATTTTGATGATGTTGTCTTTGTTATTTATTTTTTTTTTTATATTTTTTTGTTTTTCTTTAGTCTACACTTATGTATTTTTTTATCGTCAGTTGTCTGGATTGTTATTTTGTTGCTTGTTTTAACTCTATGCTTTGAAAATCGAGGTGTCAATTTGTTTCTTCGAGATTCTTTCCTATAAACTAAATCACTAGTGTCTAATATTTCGGGTTCATCCCTTGTTTTATTGAGTTTATCTATATTAGTATTTCTTATATATTCTAGTCTTTTTTTAATAGTTGGGTAAAGTATAGCTTGATATTCATTAAGTTTCTTTATATAATCATATTCGTCGTTAAATTGTATTTTATTGTTAAATTTGTATGTTCTGCCGTAGAAAACTTCATAGGGAGTGAGTTTAGTTGAGGAGTGGATTGTGTTGTTGTATGTTATTAATGTTTCATTAAGGATTTCTTCGTGATCTAAGTCTAAATTGTTCTCTTTTCTTTTTAACATAATTATTCTATAGATTTCTGTTAGGGTTGAGTGAAGACGTTCTACTGGTGAATTACTAGAGGTTTGTTGAAAGGATATGTAATATGTAGTGATATGTAAGTCTATGTCATATTGTTTACTAAAGTCCTTGAATATATTACTGGCCCTTGATCAGAAATTAGTTTTGTTGGTGTGTAGGCTTATAAAGTGCTTTATGCATTTTAACATTGAAATGCTTGTACGTGAATTAAGTGTAAGATAATAAGAGACGATTGTCCGAGTTCTGTTTTCAAACTGACTTTATTTTTCCCCAAGACTAAAATCTAACTTAACCCATATGTAACGGCTCGAAAACTGTCCATTCAAAATTGTTGAAACTTTGTGTGCGAGCCAATTCTGGGTCAGAATACCCGATATATCGACCAGCCGTTACATATGGGTTAATACAAAATTATAATTGCGCATGTTGTGATTATTTGCTGACATGCGCGTCGCTTAATATTACAAAAATATGATTGCGCATATTGCAATTATTAGCCCAACTGTGCATATCATATTATGGTATTTGAGTGCAGCTGACCTTGATGAAGCGAGTGAAATGCAACTACGACTCCTGTTGCGGGGCGTGTATGCTAATTTATATGATATTTGAGTGCAGCTGAACTTAGTGAAGCGAGTTCAAGCCAACTACGATTCCTGTTGCGAGGCATGTGTGCTAACTTATATGATATTTCCGTGCAGCTGACCTTGGTGTAGCGCGTGTAATGCAACTACAACTCCTGTTGCGAGGCGTGTGTGCTAACTCCTCCCCCTGTTAAATTCGAGACGACCTCGTTTCGATCCTTTAGGTATTTGATGGCTTCGTCCATTTGTTGTTTTGCAGTTTTCTCTTTTCTTGCTTTATTTTTTTGTCGTAAGCATAGTCTAATAGAGATGATCACTCCTGTAATTACAAATATAGCTGATAGGGTTGGAAATGTCGACCACCATAAGGTAGTTTGCCTTGAGACGTGTTCTCTTAGTTCTTCAATGTAGTTTGTATTTTTGATATGGATTTTATGTAGGTAAGGTAAGAAAAGCTTTGTTTCGTGCTCCAAAAATTTAATCGCTATTGTTTTGGCCGGAAGTGGTTCTGTATGTATTGGAATCGCGTTGGTGGTGTATGAATGAAGTTTCGTTGATCCTTATTGTGTTGGAGAATGTGATAAGATACGTCCCATTTATTATTATATCCTGTTCGTAAAATATTTTAGTCGGTGGAACTTCGTTTAGAAAAACTATTCCATCCTCGATCAGTTGTATGTCTGGAAGGTGATATGCGCTTTCTGTTGGACATGCGGCGGTGTTGTTGTTTAGAAGGTGCATTCGACATAGGTCGACCGCAGGTTTACAGATGTGCATCGATGTTATATTTGCGCAATCCGTTAGCGGCTGATAAGTACTTTTACATTTTGCTGCTTTACTTACATCTAACTTAAATAAGTGATTGTTTATCGAATTTTGAAACTGAGTTTTCTTTGATAGGATGAGATAATGCATTTATTTGATCTGTGACCTCATTAATTTTCTCTTGTAGTTGAGAATTAATTTCTATCTGTCTGTTGCTATTTGCAATTAAATAATTTTCTTTTGTTAGAAGTAATTCGTAATCACTGTGATCCGGTGTCCCTGCTATAAATTTTAAGGCAGAACATATAAAGTCGATTGATCTAATAAATCGTTTGGGGACTTCCAGAATTTTAAGAATATTCGAAATTTCCTCCGTTTGTTGTTTAATAATCTCATATTTACTTTGTGCATCGGGTGTTTCAGTGAGTATCTCTGTACTCTGCTGAGCCATTAGTCCGCACTCGGTAAGATTAGTGGTGTGTACGATGTACGTGAAATTTTCAAATATTGTATAACCTAATTTATTTCCACGAATTATGATAGATGTAGAGCGATTTAAATAAAACAACCGGCTTTTTCTGCGTCTATAATAATTATGTTCCCTTCTTATTTTCTGCTCGTGACAGTTTGACATTTACAAAGTACAGTACACTAAGAAAAGTCTTTTCATTACGGGGTGTTCACACTATTTACAAATACTTGAATTTTCTTTATATATTTTAATATACTACAACTCGGCCATCCAGAAGTTTTCGATTGACCTCAATCGAATTACTTATGGATATATCGTTACCAAAAAAAAATTAACGACCATGACTCGACCCCTACTGCACCAGCCATTTCCTCATGCGCGAAGCTTCAACCACGCCGTCATAAGGCAATTGGGTGATTTGACAATTATCTACATCACGGATGACATACCTGTCATTGGGCAAAACCTTGTGAACAACATAATGACCTCGGTACTTCGCATTTAATTTCTTATTTGTACCAACTGTTGTGTCAAAATGTCGAATCACTACATAGTCTCCTTTAAAATATATCCTTGCTGGCTTACTTCTTTCCAAAAAGTATTTTAAGTTGTTGTCTTGCGACTTTTGGATGGCAGTTGATGCATTCATTCGTATATTTTCCAAGTTTCGTAATGCTTCTGGTTGCTTCTCCTGCAAAAAGTCTGTCAGCCGGTCTATCATCTTACCCCGCTGATTAACTCCGAAGAGTAGCATGCTCGGTGTTTGTTTGGTACTGCAATGGGTTGTATTGTTTATGGCAAACTCTATGTCTGTTAACATCGTTGGCCAATTTGCATTGTTAAGCGGTTCACTCATTTTGCTCAACATAGTTTTGAGGACCCTGTTCACTCTTTCCACCTGGCCATTCGCTTGAGCAGATGCAACTGCAATTCTAACATGATCGACATTTCTTTCCAACAGATATGAACTGAATTCCAACGAAGTGAAACATGACCCCCGGTCACTGATTATACGCCGCGGTCTACTGTAACTGATAAAATATTTATCTAGACATGCGATAACCTCTTTCGTGCTTGTTGACTTCACTGCAAACAGCTTAATGAATTTCGAAAAAGAATCGATTACTACTAATATGTGCTTCCTTTGTGAACTTAACGAAGGCAGAGGTCCAAAGTGGTCTACGTGGATCGTGTCGAAAGGAATGGGCCTCTTTGGGATATTGTAAAGGTTATGTTCATTAATTCGAGCTGGAGCACATAATACAGCGAAGACAATTCTTTACATATCTTTCGGTTTTATCTTTCATTCTCTTAAACCAGTAAATTTTCTTTAGCTCTTCGTATGTCTTATCAATACCCATATGGCAGATTTTCTCATGTACTAGGCGTATAACTCCATTTCGGATGGCACACACAACAGCAAAGTGTTGGCATTGTTTTTCCGAAAAACTAATCCATCACGTAATTCGTATCCAGCTTGCTCTTCTCTCTCTAATCGATCTCTTATCTGTACGATTTCTTCATCTCTATTCTGCGTGACTCTTATCAGAAAATCTGTCTCCTCCTTATTCATAACGCTAACGGTACTACATGGTATCCTATTTGGCATACCAATAACTTCGGTTGAAAAATCTTCTGTGGGGACATCATCACCGGTGGGACTGTTTTTGTCAGTGAAACTATCATTGTCGGTTGGAATATTTTCCTCCTCGGAAACGGCGGCGACTAGTCTTCCTAAGACCTTGGCCTGTAAATCTTCAAGTTCGGGGATTTCTGGATTGACGTCATAAGATCGACTCAATGCATCGACGTGACCTATTATTATACCACTTCGGTGTTGGATCTTGTAATCGTAATATTCTAACTTTAGAACTCATCTGGCTATCTTCGGACATATGTTTTTCTTGCTTAACGTAAGGGCGAGTGCATTACAGTCGGTGACTATTTTAAATACGATTTCTCTTAAGTAGATATCAAAGCGATCCAGTGCATGTATAATAGCTAGCGTTTCTAATTCGAAACTATGCATTCGTGATTCTTCAGGTGAAGTAGCCTTTGAGAAATATGATATCGGATGAAATTTACCGTCCTCCTGCCTTTGTAGTAACACTGCACCAAATTTTACTTTGCTCGCGTCGGTGTGTAGTTCAGTCTCTTTGTCCGGGTCGTAAATAGCTAAAACAGGGGCTGACATGAGCTTGTCCTTCAGCTCGTTGAAGGCGTGTTTACAACTCTCGTCGATTTCAAACTTAACCCCGCTTCTCAACAAACGCTGCAGAGGATGCGCTATTCTTGCAAAATTTGCAACAAACTTCCGAAAATATGAGAATAGTCCAAAGCACGACCTAACCTGCTTAAAATTCGTTGGCATTGGGTATCGCGACAGTGCCTGTATTTGAGATTCATTTGGTTGTATCCCATCTCGGTTCACAGAGTATCCTAAAAAATTAGCCATTTCGTAAGCAAATTTACATTTTTTTAAATTTAACTCGAATCCAAGTTTAGCTAGTCGTCGTAGAACTTCGGTCAGCGTTTCAACATGCGACTCAAAGTCGCTCGTAGCTACGGAAATGTCGTCTAGGTAAACAATGGTCTTTCTTGATTCAATTAAATCTCTCAGAGCACAATGTATGTAGCGCTGGAATACTGAAGGGGCGTTCCTCAACCCGAATGGCATACGGTTATATTCAAATTGCCCATCCGGCGTCACAAAAGAGGTATATTTCTTTGAATCTTTAGCGACGCCCACATGGAAAAATCCATTTCGCAAATCTAATGTGGAGAAATAACTTTTCTTTCCTAAGTATTCTAAGCACGATTCTATAAGTGGTAAAGGAAAATTGTCTCGGATGGTATTTTTATTTAATACCCGGTAATCGACACATTTTCTATATTCACCAGTTTTCTTCAGGACCATTACGACAGGGGAAGCATAGGGTGACTCGCTTGGCCTTATTATTACTTTCTCTAAAAGTTCGTTGACTATCTTCCGGAGGGCAATACGTTCACCTATAGACAGTCTTTGTGGTGGAAAATGGAAAGGGACATCGGAGTTCAATCGAATAGTCAACTCATAATCGTAGGGGGTAACTTCTATATTGGGTTCAAGATAGTTTTTCAAAACAACCTGTCTTAATCGTTGGACTTCTTCAATTCTAAGGGCTGGATTAATATCTATCTCATTAAAACTACAAGGAACGTCGATTGTCATAATTCTGGATATTCCTTCTAACATAATTTCTTCGTCATAGTCATTCTTACAACCACTTAGTTCTTTTATTAACGGCTTCGCACTTTCGGATTCTTCTACCAATGCAGACGGTGACGAGTCAATGGTCGCTAAAGCCAATTTTTCTGAAATGCCCGAAACTAATGAGCAGAAACACAACTCTTTATTTTTGCCCGAATTTATTAAATTTACTTTTCCGACTTCAAGTGGCAACATATTTATTGGTTTTTTTTTTACTGAACATAAACGAATACTGAATTTCATTATAAAACATCGCCCCAATAGTAAGGGTACTGGAATAGTATCATCTGGTACAACAAGAACTGTCATCAGATGAGTTTGATTTCGAAAAGTTATTTTGCAAATTAGTTTACCAAAGGTCCATATTCGATTTTTACCGAGTCCACAAAATTCGGTTTCGTTCTTTACTTCACGCACGGGAAACGGGACCATGGACTTCCGTATCAGATTAATCGGACTACCGGTATCAAAAAGAGGCAAAAGAGTTGTTATTCCACTAAATTCCTCTCGAGCATTTCTAAAGGTAACGCTTACCAGATTAATACAGCTGATGGCGGCTATCTCCTGCTCTTCCACGTCGTCTTCCCAATTTCTCTCTCCGGAGACTGCGCCAACGGTAGACTTCAACTTCTGGACTCGCCTCGGTTTGTTGCATGATTTCCGAGTGTGCCCGGACTGCCAGCAGTTAAAGCACACTCCTTGTGGTCGCTCTTCGTAGGGGCATTCGGTTTTCATGTGGCCCATTCGGGAACAATTATAGCCACGAATACCATCTTCAGTTGTCTTCGTCATCGGCTGGGGCCTTGCATCACTTTTCGTTTTATTTTGACGAATTGCATCCTCTGTAACTCTTCTCATCGACAGTCGTTGCTCGAACATGTTGACAGCATCTTTAAGATCAGCGAGTTTCTTCGCACCGACGAACAATATGTAGTCAGAAATGCGGTTGTGTAGGCCCTCTTGTATGAAAGCTACTAATTCGTATTCGCGGACGTTACTACGTGAAGCGATTGACTAAAATTTAATTATGGCATGTTCGATGTCATGGAAATGAATACTGCGACTTTGTTGTACGACGGTTTCTTCTTGGCGGCTTGTATTTGCGCCTCGTTCCATAACCTCAATTTCCTGACGCAGTCGTAGAATTTCATGTCGTCGGCGTAGATTGGCAAGCTCGAGTTCTAGCACATCAGCCTCTGTTATCCCCTTACTGTCGTTACTCGAGTTGAGATTATTGGTGCTGATCGAATCATCGGTATTAGTTGGAGCAGCGGACAAAACAATCGGTGCGGCGGTGGTAACTATTTCGGCGGTATGAATCGGTGTTTTTATTGCAATCGGTGTTGCGGTATCGATCGGTATATTGCTAACGGGCACTTCGGCGGGGTCTGTAAGCGATACGAAGGATGTGTCTCGTGCCCACGAGGTCATCGGAGGTACATAGGTGGAAATTGTTACGGCGGTGGTGGTGTCAATGACAGAGGCAATCGGTGATGTTCCCATACTGGCATTAATGGTATCAGCGCTTTTGTTAGCCATTAATGCGGCTTCGACTTTATTCCGATGTTCTGCAAACAATTTCCGAAGGTCAGCAGCTGTTGCGCCTCGTGGCACATCAATTTTGGCGAGCGCCAAGGCATCCACTAGTTCGGCTTTCAAAAGATTGTTCTCCATGATGTTACACTGGAAATAACACTTTGACCAAGTTTATGTGTTGGATTATCCCACTTCTGAAAGTTATAACCTAATTTATTTCCACGAATTATGATAGATGTAGAGCGATTTAAATAAAACAACCGGCTTTTTCTGCGTGTATAATAATTATGTTCCCTTTTTATTTACTGCTCGTGACAGTTCGCTGCGTTTGACATTTACAAAGTACAGTACAGTAAGAAAAGTCTTTTCATTACGGGGTGTTCACACTATTTACAAATACTTGAATTTTCTTTATATATTTTAATATACTACAATTGCTACTTTACCAAGTGTAATAGGTATAATGTGAGCTGTGCTGTAATCGATGATTCTGGTCGTTGAGGGCCGAAATAGTGAAAAAATCATACTGGGGAGAAAAAGAACAAAAGAGAAAAAAAAGGTATTAACGCAGATTACTTTTATGGATCTTTCTTCCTTCTATGAGGACTGTGGTTCCTAAATCTTTTTCTATAACCTTCATAACCTTCTTTACAAATATTTTCTGAAACTTGTTTCTTATACGCTTAGTTCTTCGTAAAAATACCTTTTCACCTGGCTCGTATGTTTTGGTAGACGCATTTTCATTGAGACGTTGAAGTGTTCTTTCTTGTGCGGCAATCAGTTTTCTACTTATTTCTTCCTGATCTTGAGGGGGACAATTATGAATTACATCATTGGTTTTGCATTTATTACGGAATGAATACTACTATTATATCTATGGGTTGCTAATAACATTAGATCAGTAGCTTCTCCTATTTGTTGTTGTGCCTTTATACACCTGGCTATCTCTAATAGAGTTGAATGGAATCTTTCGATTTGTCCATTACTTTGGCTGTGGAGTGTAGGAACAAAAAATTACTCTATTGAAAAATTGTCTCTGAGTAAACTTTTAATCAAATTAGAGTGGAAACTTTTTTCGTTATCCGACACTATTATTCTTGTATTTCTGTAGCGGCCTAGTATTTCTAACAATGCGTCCTTAATATCGACAGATGATCGAGAAACTATGGGTTTTACTATTGCAAATTTCGAAAACTTATCTATGCAAGTCAGGAGGAATTTTTTATCTGTTATAAAAATATCAATATGAAGTATTTCCCCTAAATATTTGGGAATTGGTGTTTTGCCAATCTCTGGCTTAGGCGGCTTTCTTTGATATTTGTTTTCTAAACATATTTTGCAATTGGTTGCGATTGATTTTAAGACCTTTCTAATCTCAGGAAAGTAATACTCCTCTATAATTTGGTGGAAGTTTTTCCTGTGGTGATCTATGAGCGCGATTGTGTTCTGTTGTTGCAACCTCTAACTGGTCATTTTTATTTGTTAGATCAATTACCATTTTTTCGGTGTGTACAAATTTAGTGCCGGGAAACTTTAAAAATAAAGTGTTTTGTATGTGTGCTAATGTTGGTAAGTCACAACAAATGGTGTTTGTTACGCTCAGATTTACAATATCTTTCAAACACTTAACTAAGTTTTCAACTGAATTAAAATTTATGGTATGTCGTATATGCTTTTAAAACATAACTTTTGTTTGTTTACTGAAATAATTTGCCTTCGTTAGTATGAATTGATTCTTAAATTGATTTATCGGATACTGGGTAGTCTTAATGACGCTTGTCAAAGAAATTTCACTATGTACCGTATTGCTTGTTTGCAGCTCTGTTAAATTATTTACATATTGCCTCGAAAGGTCGTCCGCCACTTTATTTTCTTTCCCTGGTTCATAGAAAGATTTAGGAGCAAATTCTTCAATAAATGCGTGCCACCTTTTCATTTTTGCATTTGGATTCTTATCCGATATGGCATACGTTAATGGCTGATGATCCGTAAATATATGGATGTCCTTAATTCCATAAAGATAATGACGAAGCGCTTTTAGGGACCAAACAATGGCAAGAAGTTCGCGTTCATTCGTCGCGTAATTTTCTTCAGCTTTTGACAATGTTCGTGATATCATAGTGATAGGCCTCCTGTTTTGGGACAATACTGCACCCAGAGCGCTTGATGAGGCATCTGTTGATAGTTCAAACGGCTTATTGAAGTCGGGGTAAAAAAGAAAAATGTCTTCAGACGCCAATATTTGCTTTATTCGTTCGAACGCAAATAGAGCTTCCTCGTCGAGCTCTACTCTTTAACGGTTTTAGAGTGATTTTTTCCAATGTGCCCATTATTACCACGAAGATAGTTTGTTAAGGGCTTAACAATTGCGGCATAGTCTCGGATGAATCGGCAATAATATCCGGAGAGCCCTAAAAATGATCGAAGCGATCGAAGTGTGCTTGGCGTTTTATAGTTTAGAATTGCATGTACTTTGTCTGGGCACGTTTTAATTCCTCTTTGAGATTTCGAAAACCCTAAGAATTCGACATATTTTTTAAAAAAATTGGATTTCTCTGGTGAAACACGCATTCCTGCGTATTCAAGTTTTTTTAATACATTTTCAATGTCACGTAGGTGCGCCTGTTCTTTGGGGGAATAAATAATAATCTCGTCGACATAGACATGACAACTTTCGCCTATGTCTTCCCGAAGAATATCATCTATTGCCCTTTGGAAAGTGCTAGGTGCTTTTTTCAGTCCAAATGGTAATCAACAAAACTCATATTTCCCATTATTTACACGGAACGCCGTTTTTTGTATGTCTTTGCTATCCATCTCAATCTGATGGAAACCTGATTTAAGGTCTAACGTGGTGAAATATTGTGAATTTTCCAAATTAGCCAAAATAACAGAAAATGCGGAAAATCGATCACCATACGCAAACGAGGTTTATCATCAATGTCGAAGCCCTTTTTACTAACGACATGAACTGGTGAGTTATAGGGAGAACATGATTTTCGAATAATACCGTCTCGAAGCAAGGTTTTTATTTCGTTATTAATGAATTCTGAAGCGGAGATTGGATACGGATAGCTTCGTGTGTAAATTGGTTCTTTTATTGTAGTACGAATATTTGCTTTTACATTAGTGTTATAGGGTAATGCCCTATTAGGTTCAGCGAACGCATTAATATTGTTTTCTATTATTTTATGAAATTGATCTTAAAGGTGTGACGGGATGTGATCTTCGTCTAAAGTCAACGAGTTAACTTGTTTGCAAGAAAAATGTTTTATTTTCTCCTGACCGTTTTTGTGCCACAAAATATTATTTAAAATGTCTACCTAAGCTCCTATCTCTTTCAAGAAATCGTAGCCTATAATTGTATCAAATGTGTTGAGGTTAGGAAGGATACAAAATGTAGAAGATTTCCCTAGAACATTAACTTTGCAATATTCCTTTATTATATTCACACCATTAATTGATTTTACTGGAAATGGGGTTTCTATTGTAGAAACTCCTTTTAAGTAAGGTGAATTTTTAATAAAATTTTTGGAAGTTCCTGTGTCTAATAATAATCGCAGCTCTTGTCCATTTACTGTTTTTTTTTGTAATAAATGGCAGGAGCTAAAAAATGATCCTCATGAGAGTTCGGATTATCTCCGATTTGATCATCATCACTATAATCATTAAAGGTGTAACTATCTGTTCCCATTTCACTTAAGGATTCTGGCGATGAGTCTGGCAAGTTTGAATGCATATGATCGCGAGTACGTTTTTCCGCTACACCAGGATTGTTATTTTGATGCTGATAATATTGGCGGGATTGCCCTGCAGCTTTATTGGATTGTTGTAATCCGACATCGTTCTGGAAATTTGTCGGTTTTCTAAGGACCGAGCTTCCAGGGTCTACGCTCATAGGAATCGGTTTCCTAAATTTGTTACTTGAATGACGATTATATTGGTTATTCTGCTGTGGATGTGGGGATTTAGCCAATGTATTCTGTCTTACAGGCCTGTTTGAAGTACCGGCCGCAAATGCGCGTGCAAACTCGTAACGTTTATGATTCATTTCGAGTTTTTGTGCGACTGCCAGAGCAGTAGGGAGATCTGTTGGTTTTCGATGAGAAAAGAATATCGCATATAGGACACTGTGTGTCATTGTTTGTTTATTAATTATGAGTGTTTTTTGTAATTTGTCAACTAAGTCGTAATAATCAATAATAGACAAATTATTTTGCCTTAGAATGCTTAGTTCATTTTCCAGTACGTGAATCGGCCTTTTATCCGAATAAGTTTGGTCAAGTCTAGATATGATCGCCTTGAAGTTTAGCACTGTGTTAAATGCTGATAATGTGGCGTTGGCATTGCCAGTAATTTTATTTCTGAAGATACCCATAGCTATGTAGTATTTTTCTGATCCCTCTGTATAATAATTTATTGCGAAATAGGCGGCGGTTCGCCATGCTGGGTAAGCAGTACTATCTCCGTTAAATTCGGCTAGTGATTTGATTTAATCAAGGGTAGTATTCCCGGAATCAACAAGAGGATTGATGGAGACTGGAGCGTATGTTTCAACCCGAGGTGCTTGTAGGCGACTTATAGCCGCTGTTAATTCATCTAACTGGGTGGCAAATTCCTGTCTTGCACTAGCAACAGATGCAGAAATGAGTTCCTGTAGTTGTTCCTGATTCATTTTTCTTAATTTTCACAATCACTTATCTTAGTTTCCTTTTGATATCCAATATTTCCAATATTTCAGAACATTAAATGATTTTTACACTAATTAATAAATATTCACTTTCGATATCAATTCAATGAGCAATTTATCAAACAATATAACATTTACACTACTTACAAACTTAAACTTAAACTCACATTAACACTACGTTCATTTGTATAATTATTTATTAATAATTCAGAATTAATTATTACTACTCCGCACTTTTTCTTTTAAACAACTTCTATGAAGTTTTTTTTCTCTTCAACGACTTCTATGAAGTTTTTTTTCTTCAACGACTTCTATGAAGTTTTTTTTTTCGGTAAGTTGGACGCCAGATAATAAGAGACGATTGTCCGAGTTCTGTTTTCAAACTGACTTTATTTTTCCCCAAGTCTAAAATCTAACTTAATACAAAATTATAATTGCGCATGTTGTGATTATTTGCTGACATGCGCGTCGCTTAATATTACAAAAATATGCTCTGGTCAATCTCTTGGGTGTGAACTCCTCCCTTCTTAAGTTCGAGTGTCCTCACTCGATGCCACGTAAAGTATGGGGATGTGATTTCCCGCTTTTGGTTCTATTGCTTCTGTTGGAGTTTCAGCTTTTGCATTTTTGCTGAGGCGGAATGTGATTTTCCTTTGGATTGGAAAAACTTTGGATATGATAATCAGGAGGGTTGTAATTACTATGAGTATGAAACTGGAGTTCATAATGTTATGCAGTTGATTTCCTTGTTTCAGCTGATTTATGTAGAGTGTATTGTTGATATGCAATTCCTTAACTGCTTCTAGAGTGAGGAGTTCCTCATAAGTGTTATTTGACAGAATTGGATGTAATATTGGCGGTAATGGCCTGGATGTGGGGATTTCCTTCGAAGTAAAATTTTGTCCATTTATGACTAGTGAAGCATTATGGTAACGAAGAATAAAGCTTCCGGATAAGTTGAGATTTTCATCGTTGATGAGGATGGTTCCGTTGAATTGGTTGAGAAGAAGTGTTCCTGGGTGAATGTTTTCTACGGTCGGGATGTGCTGATTGCTCACTTCGTCGCATTTGGTTTGCTTGCTTTTTAATAAATTTTTAATACAATTACTTTCATTTAATCTTATGATTTGATTTTGTTTACATATCATTAGCTTATTGTGGCTTTCACATTTTTGACTTATGCCAAATATTCTATTATTACATTCTAAAATATTACTGTGTTCAATTTTAATTTTTTTTTTCCATATTTTATAGGTTTTGTAAACATATTATTACATGTTGTGGTTTCGGTTATTGGTAAACTAACGATGTACAATATAGTGGAGCGGTTAGCTGCAATTTTGATTGTGGCGAACTCAAGCGCCTCTTCTACGTTAATGTGTTTTATGTCATCTTTTTCAAATACATCATTTATTATTTCGATTTCTGAATTGGACAATATAAATGCATTTACTATACTTGCTTTAGCCCATAGTAGGGCATACTCCAAATTAATTAATTCTTCCCTCACAGTATCTAATTTGTGTTTTAAATTTAATATGTTCTTATTTACTATGTATTCGTTTGTTTTAATTACCTTTAGAATATTATTCGTTATAATAGACAATTCATTAATTTTATTTTCATACATTTTGTTAATTATGACTTGGCGGTTATTGTTTTCTAAAACATTGTGTGTATGTGCGTTTATTATTTCAAAATCGTCGTGGTCAGGGCTTCCTGCGAGCCATTTCCACGCGGTTCCTAAAAAGTTTAGTGATCTACGTTGCTTTCTTGGCTTAAGGTTTTTTAGTTTCGTAAGGATTTGGGTTATTAGGTCGGAGAGGATGATGAAGTTAGGATCGGCTTCGTTAACATACTTATGGGCCATGCGTTGAAGATTCTCGAGTGCTTCCTCGTACAGCTCTAAGTTTATTATATGAATTAATTTAAATGTGCCGGACTGGATTTTGGCAACGCCTATATCTAGGGGGACGATTTTTGAATTTGTGTAATCTAGGATTTGTACTTCGCCAAAACTCGGAATGAGGAGACATCTGCAAGATTAATTTCTAATATTATTTTTGTGAATAGTTTTACCAGATATAGTTAGAACAGTAGTTGATTTGTTTTCCTTGACAATTTCTTTCCTGAATCTCGGGGATAATTTAGTACCTAATCTTTTGTTAATCCTAACGTATATTGTTTCACCTGGGGAGTATTGTTTTATTTCCTGCCTTGCCTTATTGTGATTCTCTATGTCCTTGAGTTGTTTGCGTTTTAGCTTTTCTATATTATCCTGTCTTGCTTGTTCGTATTGGTTCGGGTCTGTGCTAACATTTCTACCAAAAAACGTTTCTATCGACCTTTTCTTTGTAACTGTGTGTATTGAATAATTGTATTCATATACGGCGCAGTCGAGAAGTTCCTTAAATGGCATTTGGGGACGTTCGGCTTTTAAGCACCTCATTATTTCGGACAATGTGGAGTGGAATCTTTCCAATTGACCGTTAACATTACTGCTGTAAGGAGGGGTCGTGAAAATTTCGATCCCTAGCTGGTCTTGGAGCATGAAACGTATTGTAGCTGAATTGAAGGATTTTTCGTTATCGAAAATTACTAATTACTAAGCACATGCTATTTCGGTGTGCTCTATTGTGTTCTTCAAGGATTCGTTCCGTTTGTTCAGCCTGGCTTGTGAGATCTATGACCTGAGATTGAGTAAAGCGAGTCTTGTAAGTTCTAAAGTGGTGAGAATAAAATTCTTGGATTTTCCCCATAATAGCTTCGGTGGTAAATATACCGTTAATGACGCTGGGGTTTAGGTATCTTTTGAGTATTTCTCTAAGCTCTTCATCACTATAATCAGTTTGAATGAATGTATGCCTGTGATAGGTGGGGAAGGGAATTTTGAAAGTGTAGTTTTTATCGTTTCCAAAAAGAAGCATGATTTGGTTTTTAAAGACATTAATGGGGGTTTCTACTGCGGGAATTAGGTCGTGGGACGAGCTTTCGTCACTATGTTGAGAGGCTGTCAATGAGTTAATTTGGGAGACATTGGGAGCACGGGAAAGGGCATCCGCCACTACATTACTCTTTCCAGGTTTATATTTCAGCTCATAGTTATACTCCTCTAAAATCGCTTTCCAGCGTTTCATTTTAGAGTTATTGTTCTTGTTGCTCAGAGCGTAAGTTAACGGTTGATGGTCCGTATAAATCCTTACATGAGCTGTGCCGTATAGATAATTTCGGAAGGTATTGAGTGCCCATATTATGGCGAGCATCTCTTTCTCGTTTGCCGCATAATGTTCCTCGGTCTTACTGAGGTCTTACGTCGGTTGTGAGCTCAAAGCTTTTTTCGTAATCTGGGTAGGCGAGGAGGGTATCTTTGGAAACAAGGGAGTTCTTAATCTTATTATAGGCGTCTGCGGATAAGGATATAGGGGTTTTGCTTGAATGGTTTTTAGAAACGCGTCCTTCTTCTCCGCGGAGTAATATCGTTAGTGGTTTTGCTAGTTTCGCATAATCTTTCACAAAACGCCTGTAGTAACCGGAGAGTCCTAGGAATGACCTAAGCTCTTTAAGCGTCCTTGGGATTGGGAAATCTACTATTGCTTGAACTTTGGTAGGACTTGTCGATATTCCTTTTGATGATACAATAAATCCTAAAAACTCAACTTCTTCCTTAAAGAAGTTGCATTTATTCAGTTGTATCTTAATGTTGGCTTCGCACAGAGTCTTGAATATTTCTTCTACATGCATAGCATGGTCTTTTTCATCTTTGCTAAATATTATTATGTCGTCAATGTAGACATAACATATTTTGCCAATGAAAGCTCGAAGAATATCGTCGATTGCGCGTTGAAAAATCGACGGTGCATTTTTTAATCCGAAAGGAAGACGGGTGAATTCATATTTCCCGCCGATTACTGAGAAGGCTGTTTTTTCCATGTCAGATTTTTTTAGCGGAATCTGATGGAAGCCACTCTTCAGATCTAGAACGGTGAAAAATTTACTCTGCCCTAGTTGTGCTAAGACTTCGTTGATTTCTGGGATTGGATAACGGTCGGAGATGGTGATAGTATTCAGTTTCCTGTAATCTATCTCAAGTCTGTACTGTTTGTTTCCTGATGCGTCAGTTTTTTTGGGTACAATCCACACGGGTGAATTGTACGGCGATCGGGATGGCTTTATTATTTTGTTCTCCAAGAGTTGGTTAATCTGTTTTTCTACTTCGTTTCTCAGTGCTGCTGGGTAAGGATAGCATTTGGAATATACAGGGGAGTCCCAGTTTGTTCGTATCTCGCCCACAACTTTCGTTGTATATGTGAGCTTTTCGTCGGGTTCGGAAAGTAGGGTAGGGAATTTCTCTACAAGAGTGTTTATTACTTCTTTACGCTGTTCGTGCATGTTATCTGTTTTATGAGATATCGAGTTTACCGTTTGGGAAATAGAATGTTTAAATTTTATCTTTAATTTGTTGCAAATTATCATAAAATTTTCTTTTGTATGGATAACGGCGGAAAGTTGCTTTAGGCTGTCATTTCCTAAGATGCCGTGGAATGATTTTAGGGTTGGAAGGAGGAAGAATTTCAATGTGATGTCATGTTGGCCAAAGAGGTTGAGAAAGGTGTGATCAGTTATTCTGACATCACCTGCAATTGATTTCGCTAGGAAGGTTTGTTCGTTCGGAAAGGATTTTATTGCTAAATGCGACTGGATATAATTTTTGCTCGATCCAGTGTCAATTAAGAAATTCAGAATTTCATTACTCTTCGTTCTGCACTGGAAGTACGGTAACGAAGAGTCGGTTAACCTAAAAAATGAATATCATTGTATTCTGAAATGCCCACTTGATGAGCGTCGATTTCTGCATTTGAAGAAGCAGATTCCTCGGTCTGTTCACGCATATACTCGACTAGGTTAGGGTAATTTTGTGCTTCTTCTACATGGTCCTGTTGATAGAAAGCGTAAAGGTCGTTGGGGGTTATTTCGATGCATGGGGGGGGGGGGGGGGTTGAACTCTGGAACGGGTTCTATATGGAAGTTTCGCTGTAACTTTTGGGGTACCTGATTTCTGAATGATGCGGTCTGATTTTGGGGTATCTTCCCAGCATACCTAAATGGTTGAGGCCGGTTTTGGTAATTTATTGCCTCGGACCTGATAGTATCGGTGTCCATGGGCTCTGGTTTTGGCTGCGGTTTAGGTGCTGTGGGTCTGGGAGGGGCTTGATAAAGATTGTTGTACGGGTAACCAAATTGTGGTTGTCGTTGGGAATTGCAATTGTTCTGCGGATATGCTTGTGGGATATGTGCTACCTGTGGAAAGAAAGGCTGTTTGTTATTAGCAAACTGCTGGGTGTATCTAATACGTTGCGGTAGCGATGGAAGCGACTGAGGGGGTTTATTAGCAAAAAAAATCGAATTGTTAGCGTAATTTGACCTGAATTTTTGGTTCTCTAGTTTGAGACACAGGTTTAATGCTTGTGGCAGGTCGGTTGGTTCTCGAATGCCCAGTAATTTAGGTAAGTCACCGTTAAGGCCACGCACGAATGTATCTAGTACTTTATCCCTATACGTATTGGTAAGAAGTGAGAGTACTTCGTTACCTATATCCATGCCTTGTATTTTGTTGAGGATCAGGGATAAATGTCTATATACGGACTGGTAAAAGTCTTGTACAGAGGCATTTCCTTGAATAAGGGATGTCATTTGGTACTCAAGCGTGCCGACATCTCTTTGATCTGCGTAATGCAGCGTGAGGCATTTAGATATTGCTATCCAATTCATGGGGGATATATCTAAAACGGGGGGGCGGATAAGGTTGTTTGGATTAGCCATGGAGAGAGAATACGTTTAATCACTAAGTATTACAAAGATTAAAATGTTTGTGTTTTGCTTTTTTAATGAAGATGCTGATTTTATTTTGAATGTTTTAATAGATAGCAGCTCTTTGTTCTAAATTTTCGTTGAAATAGATTCTCTATTCTTATGCCTATACACTTATAATCGAATTCCTTAAAATATAATATCTAATTCACTTCTTAATAACTAGTACATACAGCAAAATGATGACTTGCATAACTTCTGTTGGCTGTTATCTGGAGCGGCTGGCAGCAGGGCTGTCTCCTTTTTGTCCGTAAATTCCTTACAGTTACTCGGGGGCCTTAAGATTTCTCCAGAGGAGTTAAATTTCCCACACGCGAAGACGTTTTTATTTTGGTCTTTATTTTCCGTGCACTATGACACTTGTTCACTATTTCGTATATTATATTTCAATGAACACTGAACAACTTTAGCTCGGATTAGCGATTGGTTATTTTTTCTTTTTCGGTATTAGCGATTGGTTATTTTTCCTTTTGCTCGGGCGCCAATTACAAATTCTTACGCGTGTGTTTAATAAAAAAAATTGTTTTTTTTACGGTCTTATGACCGTTCTTTTAAACTCTTTATTTCAGACTCAAACTTATTCTATTGATTACATCTATTTATAATAATAAGTAAACGATTGCAAGCCAAACGCAGACGCTGAGTCGGTGTTTCTCAGTGGGAAAGTGTCGAAGCAGGTGTTTCGGGTTTCAACAATGGGAACGGATGTTGAAGTTGTTCACTTGCTCGTTGGCTGGAGGTTTCCAGGAAAAAAGTGTGCGGCGCGAGTTATGTTGGTTGCCGCGACTTTTCGTAAAAAAACTAAAAGTTACTTTGCACTAGTTGACTTTATTATTCAGACTCTGTTTTGAATGACAATTGACAAGCTTTTATAGGTAAATGAATTGTAAAAGGAAATACAAAAAATGATAAAGGTTCAATGAAGGGTGTCGGGTTGCATTGCCGCTAGTTGATGGGAATGTGCTGACGGTCGTAGTTGATGGCTCGGGTCGTGTGTAGACTCGTGTGTAGTTGATGGGAAAATGCTGACGGTCGTAGTTGATGGCTCGGGTTGTGTGTAGACTCGTGTGTAGTTGATGGGAAAATGCTGACAGGTAACTGGGGTTAAGTCGATGACCGGAGTCAATCGTACTCGTGTGTTGGCTATTGGATATTGTTTGTGTGGCCACATAACTCCTCCCCCCCTGGAGTTAGCTTACGGGTGAAGAGGCTGTAAGCGTCTTTTGCCGGGGCTAACATTATGTTGACTGCAGGAGCTGGTATTTGCTGATCGCTAGTATTGATATTGTAGGATGATGACGTCTTCGATTGGTTGGTAGTTTTCATATGGTATATTATCATAACAAGTACTCCAATCACAGTTATAGTTGAAAGGATGGTGTAATTGATGACGATTTTCTGCTGGGTACTTCTTTGGAGATAGTGGATTGCTTCTTTGTTCTCGAAGTGATAGTTTTTTATCGTTTGTAGATTAATATTCTGCATCGGTGACGTATAGACATTGTTAAATGAAGTTGGGTAAATGTGCGCTTCCTCGTAGAAAAGGTTGTTCGTATTTTCGTACGTAATTTGGTTGACTTCAATGCTGCAGTTCAGGAAATTGATCAGAAATGTACCTTGAAGATATTGTTTTTCAGGGCCACATGTTGATTTGATCTCTGTCTCGGGACTGTTCAGGAACAAAATGTAGTTTGGTTCTGGTTGGAAAATTTGGTGTTCATCTTCTACATCTAGGGTCTTGCAGTGTGCTGGTCTGTTTGCGATCAGGTTGGCAATGCAGCTGGTTTCGATGCTGACATCCTGGGTTGTGGTTGCTTTACAGTAGAATACATTTTCTATCTTTTCACATTTTTCATCAAAGTATTGAATTTCATTGTTGTTGAGGAGGCAAAAGGGTTTAGTGGAAAGTAGTTTGTTTTTTATCGGAATAGGTATCAGGTGGAAAAAGGAGTATGTTTCGTTCTTAAGGATGGGAATTTGGATGTTAAAGATTATGTTTGAGTGATTATAATATGCCTGGAGTTCCAACAACTCATAGATATGTTCATCTGATTTAATATCAACTGATTGATTTCGTAAAGAATGGTATATAAAAGTTAATTCATCATTGCTAAGAATATGTTTTGAAATAATGTTTAGTTTAGCAAGGATTATGGATTCTGCAATATTAGCCAAATGGTTGCTCAATAGTTCTATGTTAAAATTAATCTGATTTAGATATTGAATATATCTGATTGAGTTTTCTTCTGTTCTGATTTTGTTTCCTAGCATTTTTTGGGTTTTAACTAAGTAGTTCTCTATAAGTTTTTGCTGGTCATTTATATGGTTTGTAATATTTTCGAACCTGTTGATCATTTCTTTATTGAGCCTATCTTGATGACTTTCTTGTTCTTCAACATGATCCTGTCTTTGAGTTAGTTAGTTCTTCAATTTTCCTATTAATTTTTAGAGCATCGTCGGCGTCCATGTTTCCAGTTATGCCTTTCACAATTGTTCCTAGACCATTTATTAGTCCTCTCTTTTGTCTTAAGTTGGGTGTCAAAGTTTGAAGTTTGTTTTGTAGTTGTCTGTATTTAATTTGTATTACCTTGAGAGTGTCGCTAAACCCGTCAATGGTTTTGAAGACCTCTAATGAGTTGCCTATTGCTTTAATGTTTTCCTCGTATTTCTGAAGCTGAACTATATGTATTAAGTTTTTGTATGTCTGTATTGTCCTTGCAGTTCCTAGTTTTATTGTTAAAAGTCCGCGGTTGTTAGTCAGGTCTTGTATTTCCATTTTCTGTCCTGTTGTTGTCTGTATTAGGATTGTTACTGCTAACCTGAAATTTACGTTTTCTTTTAATTTTAGATTTGTGTAGTTTCTGATTGTTAGTTGTAAGAACTGTAACTAGTCTATTATTTTTGGTTCAGTGTGAGTGAGTTTGTTTCTTCTGTTTTCTTTACTATATATGAATGATCCTGACTTAATAGTTTTTGGTTTTTCCCTATTTTGGTTTAATTTAGCTATATTCTTTATTACCTGCTCTCCAGATTTATTTTTGATGGAGGGGAATAATTCTGCCTGAAACTCGTTAAGTTTATTGAGGTAGTCGTGAACGTTATTGTATTTTATGTTTTTAAATTTATATGTTCTTCCATAAAATAGTTCATAGGGGGTAAATTTAGTTGCAGAGTGAATTGAGTTGTTGTATGTTATAAGAGTTTCGTTAAGTATGTCGTCATGGTGTCTTTCTCTGTGTTTTGCATAAATGATTCTATATATTTCTGTCAATGAGGAATGAAGTCTTTCAACTGGGGAGTTGCTACTTGACTGTTGTAATGATGTAGTGTGTTGATTTATGTTGTATTGATCAACAAAATCTTTAAAAACTGTAGAAGTAAATTCGGCTCCTTGGTCTGAAATTAATTTTGCTGGAATGCCGTGTAGGCTCATAAAATGAAGAAGAGATTTTATTATTGTTAAGCTATTTCTGGCTGGAATTGTGTAAGCTGCTGCGAATTTAGAGAATTTATCTATGATGGTGAGGATTTGTTGATTATTGATACTGTAAATATCAATGTGAACAATATCTAAGGGTTTTTCGGGGTTTTCTGGTATTTGATATTCTACTTTTTGGGGTTTCCTATCGTATTTTAGATTTTGGCAAGGCTCACAGTTGTTGATAATTTTGGTTATTTTGTTTTTCATAAATGGAAAGAAAAATTCGCGCTTGAGGTGTGCATTGGCCCCTGTGGTTATTTTTTATGTGGTAGTCACTAATTAATTTGTCTTGATTATCGTCTTCGAGTATGTCTTTTAGTATTTCTGTGCAACGTATTATTTTAAAGGCTTTGTTGTTGGAGAAATATTTTGAGTATACACTTTGGACGAGTTTAAATGTTTCGTCTTCTGTGTATATAGCGCAATATTTATTTGGAGGCATAAAATTTTTAAAAATGTTAATTATATCGTTTTCGCTAAAGTGTTGTTTTGTAATGGTTCGTCTTTGTTTGTTTTTAAATAACATCTTTAAGTCTATTGGTCTGTCATGTTCGTTTCTTTTTAGTATAAGCTGTATATTGAATTCGTTTAGTGGGCGTTCTGAAATGTATATGTGGTCATCTAAATTTTCAATGGCTGAGTGAATTGCTGAACCGCTAGAACCGGGGTCAAGATTATTTCTTTCGTTAACGTTTATCTCTATTTTGTTATTTGTATCCTCGGTTTTTATTCTACTTAGGGCATCAGCGTTTAGATTAAGTTGGCCTTTTTTATAGACGATTTCGTAATCAAATTCTTTTAGTTTTAAACGCCATCTTACTAGTTTGGAGTTAGGATCTTTAAGATTCATCATCCATTGTAGTGGTTTATGATCTGTAACTATCTTGAATTTATGGCCGATTAAGTAAGGGCGAAAATACTTTGTCGCCCAAACAATCGCCAAAAGTTCCTTCTCTATTGTCGAGTAGTTTACTTCTGTGTCTGTTAATGTTCTGCTAGCAAAACATATTGGCTTGTCACTACCTATAGTGCCTTGGGATAGAACTGCACCTATTGCGAAATTGCTGGCGTCGGTGGTGAGGACAAAGGGTCGAGAAAAGTCGGGATATTGTAGTATAGGATCATTGATTAATAGATCTTTACACATTTCAAAAGCCATAACGTACCTTTGGTTAAGGTCTATTGTTTTACCTTTTTTGAGACATTCTGTAAGAGGTTTCGTGATCTTCGCAAAATCTTTAATGAATTTGCGGTAGTAGCCTAAAAGCCCTAAAAACGACTTGATCTCTTTTTGGGTTCTTGGGATTGGAAAATTTTTTACTGCCGCAATTTTATCCGGGTTGGGGTTTTACCCCGTTCCTTCCAATAATATGACCAAGAAACGCTGTTTCTTTATGAAGAAATTCTGTTTTTTCTAATTGGACTTTAAAGTTAAATTCTCGAAGTCGTGAAAATACTTTGTTTAGGTTTTCGATATGTTCCTGGAGGGAAGTGGAAAAGATGATTATATCGTCTAAATACACCAAACATATTTTGTCAATTAGGCCACTAAGTACGTGGTCCATCACGCGCTGAAACGTAGATGGGGCATTTTTTAGGCCAAAAGGCATTCTAACGAACTCAAAGTGTCCGCCTTCAATGGTAAATGCGGTTTTAGGTATATCTTTTGGATTCATCTCTATCTGGTGAAATCCACTTGCTAAATCCAAGGTAGAAAAATACATGCATTTTCCTAACTTGTCTAGAATCTCCGTAATATTTGGAAGTGGGTACTTGTCACTTATAGTTTTTTCGTTGAGACGACGAAAGTCAATGACGAGACGCCACTTTTTTGTTGGTATGTCTTTTCCTTTTGGGACTACCCATACTGGGGAGCTCCAAGGTGAATGACTTGGTCGGATTATTCCTTGTTTTAGCAAATCTTGAATTTGCCTATGTACTTCCATCTTGTGTATAAACGGGTATCTGTATGATTTTGTGTATATCGGAATATCGTCACTTGTAGGTATGTTATGTTTAACGGCGTTAGTAAATGTAAGTGACTGCCCTTGCTGGAAAAAAATATCTCCGAATTGTCTGCAAAGTTTTATTATTTTTTGTTTTTCTTCTGAATTCAAATGATCAAGCTTTAGTGAATCTATTATATTTGTACTTTTTAAGTTTTTGTATTGAGAGTGCGAATGTGCTTCGGTAATATTAACTTCACAATAATCTTTGTTTGTATATTGGGAAACTTTTATGGGTTGTTCAAGAAAAAATGGTTTGTTCTTCGTTTGTTGTATTTGTAATTTCAAGAATGGTGTACCAGTCATTTGCTTTATAAATTCCTTCCGAAATGTAAACCTTTGGTCTTATCTCGGTTTGTTTTATGAGGATGTCACCATTTTGGGTGTCGACGGGAAGGCGACACACCATTTTTGAAAGTGGAGGGATAAAATATCGAGAAGATGTAAAGTTAGGCTTGAAAAGGAGAGGTACGACAGAATTTCTTGTAATAAGTTGATGTTTTCCTAGATCTATTTTGGCTTTAAGTTGTGTAAGGATATCGAGTCCGATAAGACCATCAAAATATCCATGGAACTTAAATACTAGGAATTTAAATGTTTCGTGTGTTTTGAATTCTGTGAAGGATGGGAAGGTTATATTTTTAGTGACAATGTGATCTTTAAAAATGGTTTTTATAACAGTACGTTCGATGGGAGATTGTTTTTTTGGATCGGCGAATTCGAGGTTTATAAAGGATGATGATGCACCCGTATCGATTAAGAACTTTAGTGGTCTTCCGAATGGGGATGCAATGTTTATATAGGGTAGAATATTACCATGTTTGTTGACATCTATGTACCCGATGAGTTCGCAGAGGCGAGTTCCCGAAAATTTACAGTGTCTTCGAAGCTGTTACTTGTATTTTGTTCGTATTCGTTATCACAATATGCATCTAGATTCTGGTATGGATTTCCTAAGTCTTCTACATTGATGTTATGAAGTTCTCTATTATTTGTTTGTTTAAGAAAATTAGTAGGAGTTCTGTTATTCTGATGTTGTGTTTTGGGGATCTAAAGTTTGTATACGTTGTACCTATTTCCATTGGTTCTGGAGGAGGTAATCTTTGCCTATTGGAAAATTGTCCGGAACCATTCTTAAAATAAATATTATTTTGTTGGTTCTGTCTGTTAAAACCTTGGGGGTTTTGTCTAGCATGAGGGTTTTGTGTTATATGAGGATTTTGTCTAAATTGATGAGGGTTTTGCCTAAACTGGTTGTTTTGTCTTATTTGTGGGTTTTGTTGGACCAATCCTAGGGAGTTTTGAACCTGTGTATTAAAATATCTGGGAGTTGAGAATTTCTTTTGTTGATTAAAGAATGTTGGTTCATGCCTCATGTATGAAATATTTTGCTCTTTTGTGCAATAGACAAAAGATTCCGCGAGACTCGTCGGTTTCATGGCTCTTACTGTGGAACCAAGTGGTTCCCTGAGCCCTGTTAAGAAGGTGTTGAGACACATCTCTTTATAGAGATTATTTTTTGCAGTTATTACACTGGCTTCTACTTCGTAGATTTGCACATGATTTATCATGGCTGCCTGTATTTCTATGATTTCACTGTAAAATTGCTCCATCGTTTTGTTATTTTGTTTAAGATAATGTAGATCCCGTACGAGTGAAGTCTCGTTACGTTTGTCTGAGTAGTGGTTAATAAGGTTGTCTTTAATGTCTATCCACGATAACGTAGTTCCGTATACATTTAAAACTTCGTTGGCTTCGCCAACAACCTTATTTCGGACCGCTCTAAGTATAATCCTGCCTAAATTTGTACCGTTAACCTCGGTAAAAAGCGATAACACTTCCTCTACATTCCTAATGAATTCGAACAACAATCTGGGATTGCCGTCGAAGGTTGGGATATCTTTGACAACTGGAGGGATTTTAAGGGAGTTTAAAAAATTTAATGCCGCTGCCGCTGCTGCAGCGTTGTCTTGATTATTTGCCATCTCAAATAAATTCCTATTATTGATTTCTAAGATTGCAGAATTTTCACTATCTATATTAGATCTATTTACGAGTAATAAATTTTCAAAATTATTAGAGTTATTATTATTATCAAATAAATTTCTATTATTGATTTCTAAGATTGCAGAACATTCACTATTTATATCAGATCTATTTATGAGTGATATAAGTTAGCGGTTTTAACGCGTTGAAGGTTTAAAAAAAACACCTTTTTATCTTATGGACAACCGTCCGTTTTATTGTGCCAAAGAGAACTAACTTAATTTCTAATTTTACATTTACTTATAGGGTTACCATCAGTGTGAATATGCGTTGAGTCAGCAGCTTGGTCTCTGTTGGTTGATTCGGGGAATTTCTATTGCAGGTGTGAGCTTCTATGTAATTGGAGCGGGAATGTTTGTCTTGCAGTTTCGGGTGCAGCGAGTGTGGGAACCTTTGAGTGCATGTGGCGGAAGTGCATTACACCCAGTGGAATGCTATTCGTAACATTTGGCGTGTTAACTCTTCCCCCTTTAAAATCGAGTGTCCTCACTCGATACCATATAGAGTATTGGCGTTTGCGGCGGTTCACCTTCGGCTTGACCCTTGGACTGGACTTCGGATATCTTCGGGACTTCAGTGCGGATTGTAACTTTCTTACTTCGGGCAATCACCTGCCTGATGATTATGGTTACGATAGCTAATATTGCAAGGGATGTCATGCTGTAGTTGGTGATGACATGAACTTGACCTTCTTCTTCTACTTCTGTTATGTGTGCTGTATTGTTTATATGCAATTGCTTTAACATTTCTAGCGTTAGGAGTTCTCTGTATGTTTTCATTGAAGAACTTAAATGTAGAGCCACTGGCAAAGGTTTTGAAGATGGTATCTCCTTCGATTCGTACTCTTGACCATTTATGGAAATTGATGCGTTGTGAAACTGCAGAATAAAGGTTCCAGTCAGATTAACTATATCACTGTCGACTATGATTGATCCGTTGAAATGGTTTAGAAACAGAGTTCCTGGGTGAAGTTCTTCTACTGTTGGTAAATGTTGATTGTTGATCTCTTCACAACTTGATGGTTTACCTTTTACTAAATTTGGAATACAATTATCAAGGCTTAGGTTACTAATATGATTCTTATTACATACAGTTAGTTCATTATATGATTTACAAACTTTTTTAATTCCATATATTTCGTTTTCACAATTCAGTACATTTTCGTATTGTAGTTTTATAGCTTTCTTATTGTATTTTACTGCTTTAATCATACGTTTTTCACATATTACTTTTCCTGTAGTAGGAATACTTATAATATAAAGTATGGTTGATTTATTACATGCTATTTTTACGTCGGCAAATTCTAGTGCCTCTTCGAGATTAATAAAGGGTATGCTACTTTCTTCGAATTTGTCTTTTACAAGTTCTATTTCAGAATTGGAAAGTATGAAAGAGTTTACAATTTTACTCTTTGCCCAAAGTAAAGCGTATTCTATGTTGGTGATTTCTTCCTTTATAATGTCTAACTTATACTTAATTTCTAATGTAAATATATTCTTCAAATTATTATTTGATTTTAAAAGATTTATTGCTTCGTTAGTTATGTTTGTTAATTTGTTAATTTTTTCAGCGTATGCTTTATTTATAATTACTTGCTTATTACTATTACGAAGTAAATTGTGGTTTTGAGATTTTATAATTTGGAAGTCGTCGTGGTCCGGATTACCAGCGATCCATTTCCACGCGGTTCCAATAAAGTTAAGGGATCTTGGGTTTCTTATTCTTGGTTTTAGGATATTTAACTGGTTTCTAATTTGGGTAATTTGGTGGGATACTGTATGGAAATTGGGATCGGTTTCGTTGATTTGATTCTGAACTTGTAGTTAGATTTCTTTCATAAGTTCCTCGTAAGCTTCTAGGTCTATGACGTGTATGATTCTGAACGTACCAGTTTGAAGCTTGGCTGTTCCCATGCTTGTTGACACGATCTTAGCATTTGAGTAGTCCAAAATTTGAACTTCTGCCAAAATTTGAGTAAAGAAAAATCTGAAAAGGGGTTAATTCCTGATATTATTTTTGTGAATTATTTTACCAGATTCGGTTAGAATTGTGGTTGATTTATCTTCTTTTACGATTTCTTTTCTAAATCTTGGGGACAATTTAGTACCTAGTCTTCTATTTATTTTAACATATACTGTTTCACCTGGGGTGTACGTTTTTATTTCATGTCTTGACGTATTATGATTTTCTATGTCTTTGGACTGTTTTAATCTTATCTTCTGAATGTTTTCCTGTCTTGCCTGTTCGTATTGATTAGGGTCTGTACTAACAAATCTACCGAAGAAGGTTTCGATTGGTCTATTGTTCGTGACTGTGTGAATTGAGTAGTTATACTCATACACAGCGCAATCTAAGAGTTCTATGAATGGCATAATTGGTCGTTCTGCTTTTAAGCATCGCATGATTTCAGACAGGGTCGAGTGGAATCTTTCCACTTGACCATTAACTGTACTACTGTATGGAGGGGTTGTGAAAATTTCAATACCTAATTGATCTTGTAACATAAATCGTATTGTTGCTGAATTGAGTGACTTTTCGTTGTCGAAAATTACTAACTTAGGGACACCAAAGGCAAAAATTAGCTGTCTCAGAGGTTCTCGAATATCTTCAATTGCCTTGGATTTTATAATCTTTACCTGCGCGAATTTGGAAAATTTGTCTATGGCTGTTAGTATTAAATTCTTGTTGGTGGCGTAGATGTCGAAATGTACTATGTGACCGGGGAATTGTGGAATTGGAGTTTCCTGAATTTTGGATTTGTTCGGATGACGTTCATATTTTTGCTCTTTGCAAATTCGACATTGTTTAACAATTTCATGAATGCGGGCTTTCATTCTAGGAAAGTAGTATTTTTGCAGAATTTGCATTTTATTTTCATTACTATTTCTATGAGCTCTATTATGCTCTTTGAGAATTTGTTCTTGTTGGTCGGTAGGGTTGACAAGGTCGGTTACTTGGGATTGAGTAAAACGTGTCTTAAAAGATTTGAAATGATGTGGATAAATTTCTTGGATTTTTCCCATAGTTGTTTCGTTGGTATAGAGTCCATTAATAACGCTGGGGTTGAGAGATCGCTTGAATATTGCTATAAGTTCTTTTTTGGTGTAATCAGGTTGAATATAAATGTGTCTGTGATAGGTGGGGAACGGAATTTTAAATTGATATGGCTGGTCGTTTCCGATAAGTAGCATTATTTGGTTTTTAAAGACATTAATTGGGGATTCAACTGCGGGGATCAGTTCGTGACCTGAACTTTGATCGCTATGCTGGGATATCGATAGGGAATTAACTTGTGAAACCTGGGGATGACGGGAAAGAGCATCAGCGACTACGTTACTTTTTCCTGGTTTATACTGCAACTCATAATTGTACTCTTCCAGAATCGCTTTCCAGCGCTTCATTTTAGAGTTATTATTTTTGTTGCTTAAGGCGTATGTTAGTGGCTGATGGTCAGTGAAAATTTTGACGTGGGCGGTACCGTAAAGGTAATTTCGAAGAGAATTGAGTGCCCAAATAATCGCAAGCATTTCTTTTTCGTTGGTGGCATAGTTTTCTTCGGTTTTGCTCAACGATCTAGAAATGAACATGATCGGTCTGTCGTTTTGTGACAGTACCGCACCTATAGCGGCGTTGGATGCGTCGGTGGTCAACTCAAAACTTTGTTTGTAGTCAGGGTATGCAAGGAGTAAGTCTCTTGAGACCAATGAATTTTTTATCTTCTGAAAAGCTACTAGGGAATCTCCTTTCAGGCTTATAGGGATTTTGTTTGATTGAGTTTTAGATATGCGTCCTTCTTCACCTCTTAATAATGATGTTAGGGGCTTAGCCAATTTGGCGTAATCCTTTACGAATCGGCGATAATAGCCTGATAGGCCTAAAAATGATCTGAGTTCCTTAAGATTTTTGGGAGTGGGGAAATTAACGATCGCTTCAACTTTTGCGGGGTTTGTTGTTAGTCCATTGGCGGATACAATAAAGCCTAAAAATTCAACTTCTTCTTTAAAGAAGCCGCATTTATCTAATTGTACCTTCATGTTTGCCTCATTTAAAGTTCTGAATATCGTCTCAACGTGTTTAATATGATCGCTCTCGTCTCTACTGAAGATTATAATATCGTCAATATAGACGTAGCAAATTTTTCCTATATAGGCTCGTAGTATGTCGTCGAGCGCGCGTTGGAAGATGGAGGGTGCGTTCTTCAACCCAAATGGAAGTCGAGTAAACTCATACTTTCCATTATTGATTGAGAAAGCCGTTTTTTCCCTGTCAGATTCTTTAAGTGGAATCTGGTGGAAACCGCTTTTGAGGTCTAACACCGTGAAATATTTGCTTTGTCCTAGTTGCGATAGAACATCGTTAATTTCGGGTATTGGGTATCTATCTGAAACAGTTACGGTGTTTAATTTCCTATAGTCAATTACGAGTCGATACTGCTTGTTTCCGCTAGAATCAGCTTTTTTGGGAACAATTCACACGGGTGAATTGTACGGGGAACGGGATGGTTCAATAATGTTGTCCTCTATGAGTTTTCGTATTTGCGTTTCTACTTCATCTCTTAATGCAGCGGGGTAAGGATAGTACTTCGAGTACACAGGGGAATCTGTCTTTGTGCGAATCTCACCAACAACTTTCGTTGTGTAGGTAAGCTTTTCATTTGGTTCGGAAAATAAGGAAGGAAACTTTTCGACAATAGATTTAATGGATTTCTTTTGGGAGTCTGACATGTGATCAAGTTTTATATTAATTGAATTAACGGATGGTGAACTTAGTTGTCTGATTCTTATTTTTATTTTTCCGCGGATAGTCATAAAATTTTGTTGCGCGTGAATGACAGCGTTGAATTCTTTTAAAGTGTCATTTCCTAAAATACCATGAAAGGTTTGCAACGTTGGGAGAAGAAAGAATTTTAAATTTTTATCTGTTTGTCCGAAAAGATTAAGGAATGTATGATGTGTTATTTCGACGTCGCCTGCAATGGATTTGGCTAGAAAGTGCTGCTTATTAGGGATGGGGTTCTTTATTAGACTGGGTTGGATGTAATTCCTGCTAGATCCTGTATCAATCAGAAAGTTTAAGACTTGACCACTCTTCGTCCTACACTGAAAGTAAGGCAACGAAGAGGATTTTAGCCTAAAAAATGGATGTCGCTGAATTCTGAGGTTTCCTCTTCAAGTTGGTTTTGGTCTTCAGATTGACTTAGAATATAATTTCTTAAATCGGGATCGTGTTCTACTTCTTCCGTGTTAGTCTGTTGATAGAATGAATATAAATCACTTGGTGAAACGTACCCAGTTGCTTGTACTTCGAAGTTTGGAGGAGCGAGGTTGTATTCGGAGCTTGGTGGGTTTGGGTTTGCTAGATCTATGTGGAAGTTTCTCTGAATTTTTGGAGGAACCCAATTTTGGAGTGTGGGGTTATGAGGTTGGGGCCTTTTGCCTGCATACTTAAAAGGTTGTGGTCGGTTCTGGTAGTTAACAGAACTCGTTCTTATTGTTGAAGTGTCCATAGGTTCCGGTCTTGGTTGCGGTTTGGGTGCAGCTGGCCTGGGAGGGGCTTGGTAGGGGTTGTTCTGTGCGTAACCAAATTGTGGTTGCTGTTGGAAATTAAAATTATGCTGGGGGCCAAATTGTTGGGGGTACGTGTTTTGCCTCGAATGTACTTGTGGAAGATAAGCTACCTGTGGGTAGAAAGTTTCCTTGGGAGGAAAGATTCTTTGTGTATTTCTATTGCGTTGTGGGGGAGATGGATTAAATTTGTGTGTAAGGGAGCTCCTGTTGTTGGCATAGTTGGACCTAAAACTTTGGTTTTCTAACTTTAAACATAGATTTAAAGCTTGTGGTAAGTCTGTAGGTTCGCGGATGCCTAACAGTTTTGGCAGGTCGCCATTTAACCCTCGAACGAACGTATCGAGCGCTTTGTCTCTATACGTGCTTGCGAGTACTGATAATGATTCAATGCCTACATCCATACACTGTATTTTATTTAAAATTAGTGACAGATGTGTGTAGACTGCTTGGTAGAAGTTTTGAACGGAATCATTGCCTTGGACAAGGGATGTCATTTGGTATTCTAGGGTACCAATATCCCTTTGATCTGCGTAATGCAGCATTAAACATCTGGAAATGGCTTTCCAGTTTAACGGTGTGTTGTATGATTCCAACACTGAATCGGCGTTTCCAGTTACTTTGTTTCTGATTACATTGAGGATGCCGTAATACCTTGGCGTTCCTTGGAGGTGTTCATACAATTGAAGGATGCGTTCCACGCTCTTCCTCCATGAACTAAATTCTCCTGGTTGTCCATCAAATTCCCGGAGACATCTGACAACGTCAGGTATCTTATCCAAATCGGTAAGATTGTCTCTAAATTCGGGGTTTATGATCTGATCTCGACCAATTGAAACATCTGGATTTGGGTTAATTATAGAGTTTATTAACCTCGGGGCGTTTTGATTAAAGGCTTCATTGACGATGCCGGAAATAAGGTTAACTAGTTCTGGTGATGCTACTGCAGGGCGGGGATTTGCTTGTGGGGGATTATTTTCATTTTGTTGTACGTTTAGTACAGGGGGTCGAACTAAATTATTCTGATTAGCCATTATATTAATTATTTTATGGTTGTAGAGGAAAATTGATTGCAAGTTGGAGAGGAGAAGGAAAGGTTTCTGCTACAAAGGAAGATTGTTTTAAAATGTTGAAAGGATGGAAGCGGGGTTTCTTAATAAATCTACTATTATTTAGTTTATCTAGGTTTTTAATTTTTTTTCTATCTCACTGATTTCTTATATGTATAACACTATTTGTTTCCTTTACAAGGAAATTGTCTTAATTGCTACTAATTTCTTAAATGTATAACGCTACTTGCGTCTTGTTATTCACTTTAATTCTTATAATCTTACGTTACTACGATTCTCTGAATCATACTCTGGAGCGGCTGGCAGCGGTCGCTGTCTCCTTTTCGTCTGCTGATTACTGGGGGGCCTCGTTTCTCCTGAGGAGTTCTTGATGTAATGTCTTTGGCACTTGTGATTTCTCTGACTTCTCTCGTTATTAGCGAGTTATTTTCACTATTTTTTTCTCGGGATTAGCGAGTTATGCAATTTTATATTCACTATATTTTCTTTAAACTAGTGAGTTATACACGCATTTTTTTTCCACTATTCTTCTGAACTTGGGAGGTTTTTTTTTTTTTTTTTTTTTTTTTTTTCTCGAACTCACGACTCACAATTATTGATCAGTACGCGAGAAAGAACACAAAATAATTTTTTTCGGGTCTATGACCGTTTTCACTTAAACTTTATTTTGCTCGGTTCGCTTGAACTTTATTTTGCTCGGTTCGCTTGAACTTTATTTTGCTCGGGCGCCAGTTAGCGGTTTTAACGCGTTGAAGGTTTAAAAAAAACACCTTTTTATCTTATGGACAACCGTCCGTTTTATTGTGCCAAAGAGAACTAACTTAATTTCTAATTTTACATTTACTTATAGGGTTACCATCAGTGTGAATATGCGTTGAGTCAGCAGCTTGGTCTCTGTTGGTTGATTCGGGGAATTTCTATTGCAGGTGTGAGCTTCTATGTAATTGGAGCGGGAATGTTTGTCTTGCAGTTTCGGGTGCAGCGAGTGTGGGAACCTTTGAGTGCATGTGGCGGAAGTGCATTACACCCAGTGGAATGCTATTCGTAACATTTGGCGTGTTAACTTATATTTTCAAAATTATTATTTTTATTTATTCTAGAGTTATTGGAGTTGGAGCTGACAATATTTTTCCTTGTTCGATAGGGGTTATTTTTGGTTTTTGGGACTTTGGACATTTAATTCAATACAGTGACTTACATGAGAAAAAATTTCATGATGTTTCTACGTTGTGAAAGCGTCCTTTGATGTTGAGTTCTTCCAGTCTTGTTCACACACTTTTATTTATGTTCGCCTTTTTGATGATGTAGATTATCTTTCCAGTTTTTATTTTATTCACTTTTATTGTTTTCCGTGAAGTCCTTTAAGTTTTTATCCACGCACTTTGAAAAATTAGTTTCTTAACACTTTTTTTTCCTACGAAACACACTTTTATTCGATTAGCCTTCGAATCTCCGTGACTGGTTCTTTTAAACAAAATATTTTTATCGATGTTCCTTCGAAAAATAATTTTTGTTCCGTTCCGACTGCGCCAGTTATGTTGGTTGCCACGACTTTTCGTAAAAAAAACTAAAAGTTACTTTGCACTAGTTGACTTTATTATTCAGACTCTGTTTTGAATGACAATTGACAAGCTTTTATAGGTAAATGAATTGTAAAAGGAAATACAAAAAATGATAAAGGTTCAATGAAGGGTGTCGGGTTGCATTGCCGCTAGTTGATGGGAATGTGCTGACGGTCGTAGTTGATGGCTCGGGTCGTGTGTAGACTCGTGTGTAGTTGATGGGAAAATGCTGACGGTCGTAGTTGATGGCTCGGGTTGTGTGTAGACTCGTGTGTAGTTGATGGGAAAATGCTGACAGGTAACTGGGGTTAAGTCGATGACCGGAGTCGATCGTACTCGTGTGTTGGCTATTGGATATTGTTTGTGTGGCCACATAACTCGCGATACCGGAGTGCAGCGGAAGTTGATTGACCTATGCTCTGGTCAATCTCTTGGGTGTTAACTTGTATGCTAACTTATATGATATTTGAGTGCAGCTGACCTTGGTGAAGCGAGTTCAATGCAACTACAATTCCTGTTGCGAGGCGTGTGTATAAGTTAATAAAACAAGCCGAAAATGAATAAAAAAATATTTTTTAAGAGCAAGTTGCTCTTATCTTTATTCTTCAATGAATCGATTAAAACTAACAAGTTTATTATTCAAAATCTAAAAGGTAAACTACAAAGACTGCATGATATGATTTCTTAGAAGCTAAATAAAAATGTTAAATTGACAATATTGGAGTGAACGTAAATTCTTGGTAATTGGATTAATAAAAATGCTAAATTGACAATATTGGAGTAAATGCAAATTCTTAGAAATTAATGTAAGATCGATGACTGCAGGCTATGTGCTGCATCCGCTTAATCGTGGTGGCTTTGGGGGTGCTGTGTCAGCATCACGGCATTTCGTAACTCGTGCGGTGTTAACTCTTCCCCCTTTAAATGCGATGGTCCTCAATCGCCTAAAAGTAAGGAAGGTCGTTGAACTTTGTTTGTGGAAAGGTATGTGAATTTGATGTAGGTGCTGCTTCTGGTTTTGGAGGAATGTGGATGTTCTTCATCTCCTGTTGCTGAATGATGACTTTTGTATTTCTTCTTGTATTTAAAAGTTTGTAGGTTATCAAGATGATTAAGAGGATTCCGATGAAAGTGATTGACCCATAGGTAGTAAACATTTGCGTTTCTTTTTCCGATTGGAGCAACTGAATTTCTTTCGTGTTATGTGGAGCTCGTGCATCATCTCGATCTTATGGTATTCCTTTTCTATTGGGGATTGTTGTAGAATTGCTGGGAGGATGGTGTGAGTTGATACTTCCTTTGAAGTAAATATTTAATCATTGATGGTGAGATTGGTGTCATCGTATTTGATGAGGAAGGTACCACTAAGATTCCGGGAAGTTGATTCAGCTCGGAGGGTTCCACTGAAGCTATTGAGAAGAATAATACCAGGTGTTATCTTTTCGATTGTTGGGATGTGTTGACCGCTGACAATGTTGCATGATGCTAATTTACTTTTTAATAAATTTGGAATACATGTGGAGTTTACAAGGTTAACTAGGTTTTTTCTTGCACAAATTGACATAAAATTAATTGGCTTACATTTATCAATTAATCCAAACACTTCTTCTTTATTTGTTATGATTTCATTATAATGTGTTTCTATGGTAATACCATTTCTTTTAACAGGTTTAATAACAATTTTTTCATAAATATAAGAATTCGTTATAGGAATATATACTATATATAAAATTGAAACGGAATTTGTTATTATCTTAATTTCGGAAAAATTCAAAGCTTCTTCAATAGTGGTAAAAGGAATGTGTTCTTTATTTAGTGTATTTACGGCTAGGCTTATCTCTTCTTTAGACAAATTAAGTGAATTTACAATTCCAAGTTTTGCCCAATGAATGGCTAAGTTAATGTTTTCTAATTCCTCTTTATAATTTTAAATTTATATTGAATTTCGGCTATAATTATTGTATTGAAACTTTTATTGTCTTTTAACATTTTTTCTATTTCATTTGTAATCTTTGTAATATTATTAATTCTCTCGTTGTATAATTCATTGATTACAATTTGTGTGTTTGTATTGACAAGGATATTATTCATTTTCTTTTTTATTGTTACATAATCGTCGTGGTCAGGATTGCCTGCAATCCATTTCCACGCTGTGCCTATAAAATTTATGGATCTTTTTACATTGCGTGGCCTTAAGTTGTAGATTAAATTTTGAATTTGTTGATATTCATGGGATAGGAAAGGAAACAAGGGATCGTTAACAGTTGAGTTGAGTTCAAAAGTTGGGGCGATGTTGGTCAATTTCGTGAATTAATTTTAAATTTCCGTTCTGTATTTTGACTTGTCCTGTATGTAAAGATACAAACTGAGAGTTTGAGAAATCTAAGATCGGCCAAGAAAGAGTTCAACTGGTTTTTTACCAGTTGTTGAATGGACTGTAAACTTATATTCATTTGTCGCATTTTCTAGTAGCTCTTCAAAGGAGCGAGGGGTCTGTTCGGCTTTGATGCATCGCATAATCTCAGAAAGAGTGGAATGGAACTGCTCAATCTGTCCATTTACCTCACTTTTGTACGGTGGTGTTTTATGGATATGTATACCTAGTTCATCTTCGGTCATGGATGTAATAGTTGCCGAGTTAAGTGCTAGCTCGTTGTCGATAACTATGTTTTCAGGAACGCCGAATGAGAATAGTATTTCTCGAAGTGGTTGTCTAATGTCAGTAATAGCTCTTGATTGGATTATTTTAGTCTTTGCAAACTTCGTTAGTTTACATAGGGCAGTTAGAACCAAAACCTTTTCTGTCGAAAAAATATCCAGGTGTACTGTGTGGCCAGGATATTTCTGGATAGGGGTTGGTTCAAGGGTTTGTTGGGGTGTCTTTCGTACTTGTTCTCTTTGCACGTTCGGCAGTTTTTAACTAATCTTTTAATCTTTGCTGCCATTTTTGGAAAGTGAAAATGTTCAAGTAGTTGCTTACGGTTTTCATCTGAGTTACGATGCGCTCTGCGATGAATTTTTAAAATTTTTTCTTCTTGTTTGTTTTCATCAGCAACATCTTCGACCATCGATTGTGTGAACCTGACTTTGAAATTAGCAAAGTGAAGTGGGTAAATATTTTGTATTTGACCCATAATTTCTTCCTTTGTGAATAGACCGTTTATGGTGCTGGGGTTAAGGAATTTTTTTAAATATGTTGATGATGTCTGTGTTGGTGTAATTGGGTTGAATAAAAATATGTCTATGGTAGGTTGGGAATGGAATAAGGAATTGATGGCTAGTTTCGTCTCCGATTTTAAGAATGAGTTGATTACGGAAGACGTTAATGGGAGTTACAACTGTTGGGATCAAATTATGCGAAGAACTATCATCGCTGTGTACTGTCATTGTCATCGAATTTACCTCTGTCGTTTGTGGAAGTCGTGATAAGGCGTCTGCAACTATGTTCGTCTTCCCTGGTTTGTACTTGAGTTCGTAATTGTACTCTTCCAGGATAGATTGCCATCTCTTCATCTTATGGTTGGTGTTCTTGTTGCTCAGAGCGTACGTTAGTGGTTGGTGGTCCGTATAGATTTTTACTTTTTTTGATCCGTATAGGAAATTCCTAAGCGAGTTGAGAGCCCAAATGATTGCAAGCATCTCTTTCTCGTTAGTGGCGTAATGTTCTTCGGTTGTGGTTAGCGTCCTTGATAAAAATGTGATTGGTTTGTTGTCTTGGGATAAGACAGCGCCTATGGTATAGTTTGAAGCGTCTGTTGTAAGCTCAAATTCTTTGTTAAAGTCTGGGTAATTTAGAGTAACTTCCTGCGATACTAATGAATCTTTAATTTTTTGAAAAGAGTTTAACGCATCCGTGTCAAATTTAGCAATGGCCTGCACTTTCTTTGGATTGGTCTTAATACCGTTTTTACCTATGATAAATCCTAAAAACTCGATTTCTTCTTGGAAGAATTCGCATTTGTCCAACTGGATCTTCATGTTGACACGTTCTAATGTCTCAAATACAGCCTTAAAGTTATTCAGATGTTCGGTTTTGTTCTTGGCGAAGATGACAATGTCATCGATGTACACATAGCAACGTTTCCCAATGTGCTCTCTTAGGATGTCGTCAAGAGTTCTTTGAAAAATAGCTTGGGCGTTCTTGAGGCCGAAAGGGAGACGTGTGAATTCGAATTTACCGTTATTTACTAAGAATTCGGTTTTCTCGATGTCAGATTCCTTTAGTAGGATCTGATGAAATCCGCTATTTAAGTCGATTATCGTAAATCAACTATTGTCACCGAGGTTGGCGAGAACTTCGTTGATCTCAGGAATTGGGTATCTGTCTGCGACAGTAACTGAATTTAACTTCCTGTAGTCGATCACGAGACGATATTTTTTCCTTCCTAGATGCGACTATTTTTTTGGGGACGATCCAAACCGGCGAGTTATATGGTGACTTAGATGGTCTAATGATACCATCTTCGAGTAATTTACTGATTTGTTTATCGACTTCTTCCCTTAATGCTCTCGGGTAGGGGTATGATTTGAAGTAAATCGGTTCGGAGCTCATGGTACGAATTTCTCCTTTTACTGTAGTTGTATATGTCAATTTTTCGTCCGGGTCAGAGAAGAGGTTAGGGTAATTCTTAATGGTCTTAATTAGGTTGGTGGAGTCTTCGTTGTTTAAATGGGAAGTTCTGATGTTTACGTGATTGACGGTTTCTGTAACATGTTGTTTGAGAGGTATAATAATGTTCGAATGAATGGTCATATAATTTTCTCTTGTATGAATGACAGCGTTTAGCTTTTGTAGCGTGTCGTTACCAATAATGCCATCAAACGAGATAAGGCTGGGAAGAATGTAAAATTTAATTTTATCTATAATGGGATCGAAAAGCTGAACAAAGCAATGGTGAGTAATTTTTATGTTTCCTCCTACTGAAGTGGCGTAGAAGCTTTTTTCGTTCGGAAGGGGATTTTTAATGTGGCGGGACTGAATATAATTTCTTTTGGATCCTGTGTCTATGAGGAATTTAAGTATTTGTCCGCTCCTCGCAACGTGCTCAAAGTACGGAAGCGAAGAGCTTTTTAATCTAAAAAATAGATGTCGGCTAATTGTTCCGGTATGTCAAGGTCGGTGTTTTCGTTCTGGTCAGTATATTCAGTTAGAGTCTGTTCGTAGTTTTGGTCATATTGGCTTATTAAAGTTTCGTATTGTTCCGAATCCTCTTCATTCTGGTTGGACTCTTCTATGTGGAAAACCCGTTGCATTTTGTACGGCTGATGGACTTGCTGTGAGTGATTGCGCTTTTGAGGAATTGGAGGATTCCGAGGTCTGTTTTGGTAGTTTACTTTCTGTGATCGGACAAAATGGTCAATGCCCACTGGTTTAGGAGGCAGTGCCCGTTGACTCGCTGGTAACCGTTGTTGTTGATACCTTTGCTGGAACCGTGGCTCTCTATAGACTTGAAGTGGTTGAGGATTACGAGGATTATGAAGAAGTTGCGGATAGAATTCGCGTCGAGGTGCGGGGATCGGCGCTGGATGGGATACGTTATATCTTCGAGAAGGAACCGGCGGTGGTGTATGTTGGAAAGTTTTACGGATAGTAGGCTGAGAATTGTTAGCATGCTGAGCTCTGAAGTCCACGTTTTGCAACTTTATGCAAAAGGCTTGTGGAAGATCTGCAGGTTCTCTTATACTCAGAAGTCTGGATAAATCGCCCTTTAGTCCTCTGACAAAGGTGTCAAGAGCCTTGTCGCGATAGCACTGGGTCATATTGTTTAATGACTCTTGGCTCATATCCATGGATCCAAGTTTGCTGAGTATGAGAGATAAATGGTGGTACACTATTTGATAAAATTCGGGAACAGTACTATGGCCTTGTACCAAAGTTGTCATTTGGTACTCGAGGGTGCCTAAGTCCCTCTTGTCCGCGTAGTGTAAGGTTAAGCATTTGAATATCTTTTCCCAATTTAATGGGGTATTATGTGATTCCAAGGCTATATCCGCATGTCCAGTTATTTTGTTTCTAATAACTGAAAGAATGCCATAATATTTAGGACTGGCTTTGAGGTGCTCGTAGATTTTCAGTATCCTTTCGACACTCTTTTTCCACGAGTTGAACTCTTCGGGTTGTCCAGAAAATTCTCGGAGTCTTTTTACCACGTCTGGTATTTTGTCGATGTCAGATAGATTTGCATCATTTGCTACGTTAATTGGTTGGTCAATGTCATTGTTAATGTTAAATTAATCATGTCGGACGCGGGGTTCATAATCGAGTTGAAGATTTGTCGCCCTTGTATACGTAATGTTTCTGTTACTAGTCTTGTAATAAGTTGGATCATGTTGTCATCAACTTGGTTGGGAATTGGGGGAGCAGGGGGAAGATTGCCATCTTCCGGGGGTATATGCAAACGAGGTGGCCTGATTAAGTTATTTTGATTTGCCATGTTTAAATTGGATTATGAGCACAGGTAAAAATAAAAAATAAATTGCAGATATTTGAGGGCAAAAAAATAAAAATAAAATTGATTACAATAAATTGAATTGTTTGGCTCCGATAATTTATAGATTGGATTCAGTACTATATAGAGTTATTTACTTAAGGATTTTTTAAATACGGGAACATTTGTTAAATTTCCCTATTATTTGTGTATAAATTTGTTTTTTAAAATTTGTTGACAAATAGGATTATGTTAATATGATTATTATTTAAATGACTTACAAAATAAATAAAAAACGGCTTTCATTTCTTGAATTTAGATCTCCAGGTATCCAGGTTTTGGGTATCCAGGGATTCGGGACTGCTCTATGATGGCAAGGTGGCTTTCAGACTTCCTGATTCCTTTTTGGTCCTCTGTGTTACAAGGACTTACTTAGGGGCTTCTTTATTTGTGTTTCCTCGCCACTTCACTATTGTCTCCAGTAGTTTGGTTATCTACTTTAATCATGTACGCGCACTATTAAATGTTTTGGTTATTCACTTTTTATAATGCTTTCACTGAAGCAAGTTTTAGTGTTTTGGTTATTCACTTTTTGTAATGCTTTCACTGAAGGGAGTTTTAGTGTTTTGGTTATTCACGTTTTACTGTTACACGATAGAGACAACGGTGTCAATTGAGCAGTCCCTGCTCGGGCGCCAGTTAATAAAACATAAGCCGAAAATGAATAAAAAAGTTTTTTTTCAGAGCAATTTGCTCTTATCTTTATTCTTCAATGAATCGATTAAGACTAACAAGTTTATTATTCAAAATCTAAAAGGTAAACTACAAAGACTGCATGATATGATTTCTTAGAAGCTAAATAAAAATGTTAAATTGACAATATTGGAGTGAACGTAAGTTCTTGGTAATTGGATTAATAAAAACGCTAAATTGAAAATTTTTGAGTAAATACAAATTCTTAGAAATTAATGTAAGATCGATGACTGCAGGCTATGTGCTGCATCCGCTTAATCGTGGTGGCTTTGGGGGTGATGTGTCAGCATGACGGCATTTCGTAACTCGTGCGGTGTTAACTTATATTTATATTTATATGATATTTCCGTGCAGCTGACCTTGGTACAGCGCGTGTAATGCAACTACAACTCCTGTTGCGAGGCGTGTGTGCTAACTTGTATAGGCTGAAGCGAATTTGGAAATTTATCAATGAGCGTTAGTATGTTTTGATGGTTAATAGAGTATATGTCTATATGAATAATATCAAGTGGTTTTGTAGGAGTTTCCGGTTTTTCATATTTTAATTTTGGGGGATTTCTATCGTATTTATGTGTTTGGCATGTGTTGCAATTGTTTATTGTCTGTGTTATTTTCGTTTTCATATACGGAAAATAATAAGTTCGTTTGAGATGCAGCAAGGTTTCATTAACACCTCTGTGATTATTTTTTTTGTGGTACTCATTTATTAGCTTTTCTTGTTCGTCATTTGGTATTATGTCTGTTAGTATTTATGTGCATCTTACGAGTCTAAAAAGTTTACTATTCGAGAAATATTTTGAGTAAACGGATTGTATTATCTGAAATGTCTCGTCGTCTGAAAATATTGCGGATAATTTGTTTGGGGGTATGAATTTCTTAAAAATATCGATTATTGTCTGTTCGTTAAATTCTTTATTTTGTATTTGTCGTCGTTGTTTGTTTTTAAAGGGTACTGTTAAGGTCATACCGTGCTGTATTTCGGATTTCTGTATGATATGTTGTAAGTTGAATTCGTTTAAATGCCTTTCCGATATTGGAATGCCATCGTTAAGGTTTTCGTCTGCGGAATGTACTGCGGTACCGGATGTTACTTGTACTGTTGTTGTATCGTTGATGTTTATCTCTTCTTGTTTTGATATGGTTGGGTTATTAATTCTTATACGGCTGAGTGCGTCAGCGTTGGTATTTAGTTTTCCTTTTTTGTAAGTTATAGTATAATAGAATTCTTCTAGTCTAAGGCGCCATCGGACAAGTTTGGAATTAGGCTCTTACAAGCTCATCAACCAAGTTAGAGGTCGGTGGTCAGTTAAAATCTGAAATTTGTGTCCAAAGAGGTATGGTCGGAAGTATTTGGTGGCCCATACAATGGCCAAAAGTTCTTTTTCTATTGTGGAGTAGTTTAATTCTGTGTCTGTCAATGTTCTACTAGCGTAGCATATTGGTTTGTCGCTGCCGATATGGCCTTGTGACAAAACTGCACCTATAGCGTAGTTGCTAGCGTCTGTTGTCAATAAAAATGGCTTGGTGAAATCTGGATATTGCAATATAGGGTTATTTGTTAGAAGATTTTTGCATGTTTGAAATGTGTTTATGTAGCGTTCGTCAAGTTTAATAGATTCGCCTTTCTTTAAACATTGGGTCATGGGCTTTACGAGTTTGGCAAAGTCTTTGATAAATTTACGGTAATATCGTAGTAGCCCAAGGAAAGCTCGTATGTCTTTCTGAGTATTTTTTTTTGCACGAATTTTATCGGGGTTTGGTTTTACACCGTCGGTTGAGACTATGTGCCCTAAGAAGGCAATTTCTTTTCTGAGGAATTCGGATTTGTCTATTTAAATCTTTCTTTCTTTGTCCATTTTCGATATTAAAATTGTTGAGTTCAACAAATTCAGGAAAGCTTTTTATATTTGTGTAAGTTAAAGATATCCTTGAAGAGGATATCAAAAAAAACGCGAACGCGCGCCCGAAGACACGCGCACTGTTACATATTTAAACTACAAGAGATTCGCGGTTAAATATAGATTACAAGAGATTCGCGGTTAAATATAGATTTTCGGTTCCAATGCGGTGTTCCACTGCGGTGTTCCAATCAGAACTGATTGTTTGTTCATTTGGTTTCTGCTAGGAAACCACTGGTCCCACGATGCAAAATGCTGATTCGCCAATTAGATAATGCACACGCATCCGGTTGCGACGGCATGTGCGTAACGTGATCCCAGTGCAACGGGACTGTGTGAACACGTCTGAACATGAAACTGCTGACACAGCCAATCGCATACGGTCCCATGTGATTGGCTGTACTATTCCATGCACTTGACCTTGGACTATGGTGTTAACTCCTCCCCCTTTAAAGATCTACGTCCCGTAGATCAGCTGTGACGTCAGTCCCAGGAAGGTAGTTCTGACGTATGCCTGATTGAGGGGCGGCAATTTGTTGTCCGTTGTTAGATGAATCTATGCCTGCAGGAGCTGGTATATTAATCCTTCCGTAGATTTTCCACAAAATTGTACAAATAACAATGACTACTAAAAGTAGTACCAAAGTAGTGACGGCTGTGGAGGTTTTTAATTTCCAACTTAGGTCACTAAGGATTTTTATGTTATGCAGGCTTATGCTGTGAACGAAGCCAATGTCGATCCTCTGATCCTTTTCAGTGATATTGCTCAACACCGTTGGTAGTGCTTGTAAGGATGTGGAGCTGCGGCTGGAGAAGGTCCTATCTTTTATCTGTACCGTTTCGTTGCTTATGTGGATTATGTAAGTACCCACTAATGGTTTTGTAATGTTTTCGGATATTAATTCACCTTTAAAATTTGTTAGGTAAATTGTATCTTCCTTGATCAATTCAATGACTTCTTCTGTGTTCGTGCGGAAGAAGCAGGATGTTGGACCTCCTTTTATAAGTCTGTTAACGCAATCAATGTCGGCTAGCTTATCTAGTGCTGAATCGGCACAAACAGTTGAATTGTTTATGGTAAGGCATTTATCTCGTAAGCCGTACGTGCTTCTTTGGTTAACCAGTACTCTTTCATATTTCAATTCGACCTGCTTGGTATCTATAATCGATGCCCTTGTTATAACAAGGTTGTACTCTTCATTCCTCACCTTTGGTATTGAGAGGATATTCAGCAGCACAGAGTTGTTTGTGTAAATTAAACTTTCGTTTATTATTTTTTCATAAAAAAATAACTTTATTCGATAATTAACCTAGCAGAGCTTCCGCCTGCTTTACAATATCCAAAAGACTGAACACTCATAACTGACAAACATTTGCTTAAATACTACCTTACATCTAACCCAACGCCAACTCATTTCCGTTCCCAAGGTGTGAGACAGTTTGCATTCCCACAGGTATGCTGGTCGTTTTGCTGACCTGTCGTCTGGGATGCCGACACCACTTGCATGTCGTTGTCTCTGCATGCGCTGAGTTCGTATTACAGCTTCTGTGTCGTTAACTCCTCCACCGTTAAGATCGAACGTCCGCGTTCGACGACGTCATTGGTTTCAGAAAATGTGAAACGTCATCTAAGCCTAGAGTGACGACTGAGGCTGCACTTTTAGTTTCTGAATGTTTTTTCATGTCGATTCTATTTTTCTTCCGTAAGAGTTTTGGTACCAGGTAAAACATAATTGATAGGAGGACTACCACCGTTAACGAGATGTTTGTAGCTAAATTGATGGTGTTTTTAGTATTAAGAAGACTTATTTGTGCGGTTCCATTTAGACTTAGTTCCTTCATCATTTCGAGAGATAGTTCCTCTTCTACCGCTGCAGCTTTTGACTTAGGTTGAAGAATAGCAGGCAGTGGCTGATGTTTTGTGACCTCATTAGTTTCGAACAGCTTATTATTGACTTCAATCCGAGTGTTTACGTGCTTTATGATATAGGTACCATTTAGCCAGATTGTTTCGTTATCAACTCTTACAGGGCCATTGAATTGATTTAGGAATAAAACGTCTGGGGAGATTTCTTCCATTGATGGGATGTGTTGGTTGTTGACTAAAGGGCACGTTGAGATTTGGCTCTTGAGCAGCTTGGGTATGCATGTTGAATTACTTATATCTATGATATCGCTTAAACTACAAATAGTATGGCTATTGAATGATTGACATTTATTAATGATGCCGTATAGTTTATCTTTACATTCTAAAATGGAGTCATATGGGATTTTATTTATTTTAATTCCTGTTCTTACTGTTTTTAAAAGAAATGTATTACATGAGTTTGGACCAGTGGTCGGTAAACTAATTATATAAATAATATTTTTCCCGTCAGAAGCTATTTTTACATTGGTGAATTCGAATGCTTCGTCTATGTTTACAAATGGGATGTTTTTTAGTATTTGTTCGGCTATGCTTATTTCGGAGCTGGTTAAGATATAAGAATTTACAATATTTGCTTTTGCCCAATGAAGGGCGTAGGCTACGTTAACTACTTCTTCTTTAATAATATCAAGTTTGTATTTTATTTCCCATATGATCCTATCTTTATCTTGGCTATTTTCCTTTAAAGTTCTCAAAATTTTATTTGTTATATTTGTTATTTCATTGATTCTTCCTACTGTCAATTTATTGATTACAGTTTGTCTGTTGTTATTTATCAATACATTATTCATTTTATTTTTTATAATTTCGTGGTCGTGGTGATCAGGTGATCCCGCGATCCACTTCCAGGCAGTTCCAATGAAATTTAGAGATCTTTTATTCTTCGTTTTAATTTTTAATCTTTGCAAATGATTTTTTATTACTTGGACTTCATGTGACAGGTACGGGTAAAGGGAATGGTTGGATTCGAGGTAAAGTGTGTCTTCCAGGCTTGCGATGAGTTCCTCGTACCCTTCCAACTCTATTATATGGATGATTTTAAAAGTGCCATTTTGAACTTTGGCAGGCCCAGTGTTTATTTTTATGAGTTGAGAGTTTGAGTAATCTAATATCTGCACTTCAGCGTGGTATATGGGAAGCAGGACCCTGGTGGACAGAAATTAATTTTTTATCAAACTTTTATGGACTATTCTACCTGATCTGGTTTTCACTGTGGAATTATAATTTTCAAGTACTTCTTCTTTTTTATACCTAGGATCTAACTTATTTCCTACTCTTTTATTTGCTTTAACATAAATAATTTCCCCTACCTGGTAAACCTTCAAGGGTTTCTTCTTTTTGTTATGATAATTCAAATCAACTTGTTGTTTAGCTTGTATTTTTGCCATGTTTTCACGTCTTGTATGTTCTAGCTCTTCGGGATTGTTAAGCAATCTTCTACCAAAGAATATATCAACGGGTTTCTTCTGAGTCGTTGAGTGTATGGATCTATTATACTCGTAGATGGATCTATCTAATAATTCGGAGAACGTAGAATGGAGATTGTCTGTTTTGAGACAACGAATTAATTCGGAAAGTGTTGAATGGAACCGTTCAACCTGTCCATTCACACAGCTTGCATACGGAGGTGCTTTAAAGACGGTTATCCCAAACATGTTCTCCAACATGAATGTTATAGAACTTGAACCGAGTGACTTTTCATTATCCATAACCACCGTTTGTGGAACTCCGAACGCTAAAATTAATCCTCTCAAGGGTTCTTTTATGTCTTCTGCAGACCTCGATTTAAGTATTTTTGCAAGTGCATACTTAGAAAACTTATCAATACCGGTTAAAATAATCTTTTTGTCAGTGAAATATATATCGATATGTATTATTTGACCGGGATATTCGGGAATTGGAGTCGGTTGCAGCTCAGGATTGTTTGGATGTCTTTCGTATTTGTTTTCCTTGCAAACTTTGCAAGCTTTTGCAATCCTTTCAGTTTTTGCCTTCATATTGGGGAAAAAGAAATTTTGCGAAATTTGAATTCTGTTCTCTCGAGCATTTCTATGAGCGCGATTATGCTCTTTTATTATTTCTTCCTCTTGTCTAACTTCGTCTATAAGATCTACTACTATGCTTCTAGAAAAGCGTGCTTTATATTGCCTAAAGTGCGTAGGGTATATTTCTTGTATTAGTCCGAGAATATTTTCTTCTGTTTTAATAACATTAGTGACAGATGGATTTAGATATTTCTTAAGAATGCTTACTAGATTATCCCGAGTATAATTTATTTCAACTATATTGTGTCGGTGATATGTAGGAAAAACAATTTTAAATTCGTATGAAGGAGTACTACCTATAGCTAATATTATTTGATTTTTAAATCCATTTATAGGTGCCTCAATGATTTGGAGGAGTTCTTGCCCAGAACTCTCGTCACTGTGTTGGGATACCGTTAAGGTGTTAATATCAGCATGAATAGGTGCTCTAGACAATGCGTCCGCCACCACATTTGTCTTTCCAGGTTTATACCTTAATTCGTAGTTGTATTCCTCCAGCCTAGCCTTCCACCTCTTCATCTTGGTGTTACTGTTTTTATTGCTGAGAGCAAACGTAAGAGGCTGATGGTCTGTGAAGATACGTACTTTTGCTGAGCCATATAAGTATGATCTAAGGGAACTTAACGCCCATACTATGGCCAAAAGTTCTTTTTCATTTGCAGCAAAGTTTTCCTCTGCTTTAATCAAGGTTCTTGAAATAAAGGTAATAGGTTTACCTCCTTGTTCAAGGACGGCTCCAATTGCAAAATTCGAAGCGTCCGTAGTTAAATCAAAGGGTTTTGAGTAATCAGGGTATGCCAACATTATATCCTGAGAAACGAGAGCATTTTTCAATTTTTGGAAGGCCTTAATGGCTTCGTCGTTAAGATGTACCGGTGATTTTGCAGATTTGGTCTTGGACACTCGTCCCTCCTCCCCTCTTAAAAGGGCCGTTAAGGGTTTGGCAAGCTTTGCATAATCATTAACAAAGCGCCTATAGTACCCTGAGAGGCCAAGGAAAGAACGCAATTCTTTAAGGGTTTCCGGCTTCGGAAAATCAAGAATCGCTTTTACCTTTTCCGGATTCGTTTTTATGCCACTGGCAGAGATGATAAAACCCAAAAACACAACTTCAGTTTGAAAAAACTTACATTTGTCCAATTGGACCTTCATGTTTGCTTTCCGTAAGGTCTCAAAAATTGTCTCAATATGCTTAGCATGGTCAGCTTCGTTCTTACTGTAGATAATAATATCATCTACATAAACTTGGCAGAATTTTCCAATATATTCGTTGAGTATATCGTCCAATGTTCGTTGAAAGATTGCCGGGGCGTTTTTTAACCCAAAGGGCAACCTCACAAACTCATATTTCCCATTGTTAATTGAGAAGCTGGTTTTCTCGATATCTGATTCCCTCAAGGGGATCTGATGAAAACCGCTCTTAAGATCCAGTACTGAAAAAAAGGTGTTCCTTCCTAAATGTGCGATCACTTCATTGATATCCGGGATGGGATATCTATCCGCAATGGTGACGGTATTGAGTTTCCTGTAATCTATTACCATGCGATATTGTTTGGTACCAGAGGAGTCTGCCTTTTTTGGCACAATCCATACAGGTGAATTATATGGAGACCGTGAAGGTCTTATGATGCCATCATCAAGCAATTGTTGCACCTGCTTCTCCACTTCCTCCTTCAAGGACATGGGAAATGGGTAATGTCTACTATGAACGGGTTCCTCCGTAGAGGTTCTAATTTCTGCAATAATTTTGGTTGTGTATGTTAGTTTCCCGTTTGGATCAGCGAATAGGCTCAGATTTTTTTGCATAATGGGTAATAGTAAATTTTTCTGTGGAGAGGTTTGAAATTTTTCCAAAAGAGTTTGAATGTCGAGTGAGTTGACCGACTGTGATTTAAGTTGTTTGATTTTTATACGAAATTGGTTACCGATTAGCATGTAGCTATCTTTGGTATAAATAACAGCTGATAATTGTTTCAAACTGTCATTCCCTAGAATTCCATGGAACGTTTTTAAGGATGGTAGTAAGAAAAACTTAATCGGTGTATTTTTCAAGCCAAATAAGCTTATGAATGTGTGTTGGCAGACTTTGACGTCGCCGGCTATTGATTTTGCATAAAATATTTGTTGATTATTAATAGGTTTCGAAACAATATCAGGTCTAATGTAATTTTTACTAGACCCTGTGTCTATAAGAAATTTTAGCATTTCCCCACTTCCAGTTCGACACTCAAAATACGGAAGCGAGGAGTCGCTTAGCCTAAAAAATGAATATCAGTGTACTCGTTGAATTCTGAATGCAAATGCGGATCGGGTAGATTTTGGGTATATTCCTCTAATGATTGATCATAAAGGTTGTCTGAATTTAAAATAGATTGCTCGTATTCAGCCTGCAACGTATCAGGGTTTTCTAAAGCTTCAGATATGTGAAAATTTCTTTGTGGTTCGCCGTAGTTACCGCTTGGCCGAGATTGTTGGGTTGCATTAACCTGACGGAAGTTTTGTTTATTATTCCGGTTACTGTACTGCTGCTGGTTTTGCTGGTGAATACGCCTTAACTGAGCAGAAGGACCTTGGGTAACAGGTTCTGTTTTAATTAATGGCTTATTATTAGCAGAAACAAAATTATTATTCTGAGGATTAGGATACCTCGTGAAAAATGGTTTGGGGGAATAGTTTTTAGGATCTTGTTGGGGATAGGAACGTGTCTGATTTGACTGAATGGGATTTGTTTTCTTAAACATGCCATTCTGTTGGTCATGCATAGGTTTTCGAACAAAACCATGTGTATTATTTGTTTGACTAGAGCGATAGCTTTGATTTTCTAGTTTCATACATAAACTCAAAGCTTGGGGTAGATCTGTGGGCTCACGCATACCCAGTAATCTTGGTAGATCACCTTTCAGACCTCTAATGAACGTATCAAGGGCTTTATTCCGATACGTTTGTGTAAGCACTTTCATAGTTTCTGGACCTATATCCATGCTAGCAATAATGTTTAAAATTAACGAGAGGTGTGAATATACAGTATTATAAAATTCATTGATGTCTTTCCCACCCTGAACTAATTTCATCATCTGAAATTCTAAAGTTCCTAAATCGCGTTTATCTGTATAATGATTAGCTAGACACTGAGAAATGCTAGCCCAATCTAAAGGTGTATTAAATGATTCTAAGGCTATATCTGCCTTCCCAATTATTTTATTTCTAATAATATTAAGTATCCCAAAATATTTCGGGGTTCCCCTCAAGTGATCGTAAACACCTAACACCCTATCAACGCTTTTCTTCCAGGAGTTAAACTCATTCGGATCACCAGAAAAATCCCTAATACTTTTTACTATCGCTGGGATAGTTTCTAGCTCACGAAGCCTATCCCGAAATTCAGGGGAAAAGGTCTGGTCGTAAATTGGAGCAGAATCTGCATAAGAATTAATGTTGGAATGCACCGTTCTTTGTATTTGAGTTTCAACGACCCGCGAGACAATAGAAGTTATTAGTGCTTCCAGAGCCGGTGTTGCTTGAGGTATTGGTGTTGCTGGAGGTATTTGTGCTGCTTGGGGTATTGGTGTTGCTCGGGGTATTTCTACCTCAGGCTGAGACGCACTGGTCGATTGGAAAGAAGCATTATTATCGCTAGACTGCCCATTAGCAGTCAAATTAATGATCTGATCTACCACACTATTTCCGCTGGTTTCAGCTTGATTTTGTTGGCCCCTGGTCAAGACCATTTTTTTTTTTTTTTTTTTTTTTTTTTTTTTTTTTTTTTTTTTTTGAATTATTAACTTGTTTGGGATTGGAAGAGAACTGGGATGGATTTCAGGAATCTAATTTTTGCACTTTGTTTTCCTGGTTAACAACTAAACAATATAACTTTCACAATAATAGTAATAGTAACTTTCACAACAATATAATTTTCACAATAACTTAATTATTATTCTTACATAAAAGTGGTTAGAAACCACATCTTCAACGCTGATGGAGGGGCTATATCCTTTTTACCGTAGTTACTGGGGCACCTTTCTCCACTCTCCCTCGTTGCCAACTTTAATCTACAGATGTAAGCTGGATTTTTTGTGTCCGTTGGTTGACTCAGGCCTGTTTTTAGTGTCTTTTTCGCGTATTCGTTTTTCGTCGCGGCGAGCTAAACTTTTAGGTCGACTTATACGGCAAATTAAACTTTAACTTCTCGAAACGCGGCGAGCTAAACTTTTAGGTCGACTTACACGGTTTCCGGAAAAACGCGAACGCACTTTTTCAAAACTTTTTAAACCTGGGCCCCACGTTGGGCGCCAATTAAACTTTCGTTTATTATTTTTTCATAAAAAAATAACTTTATTCGATAATTAACCTAGCAGAGCTTCCGCCTGCTTTACAATATCCAAAAGACTGAACACTCATAACTGACAAACATTTGCTTAAATACTACCTTACATCTAACCCAACGCCAACTCATTTCCGTTCCCAAGGTGTGAGACAGTTTGCATTCCCACAGGTATGCTGGTCGTTTTGCTGACCTGTCGTCTGGGATGCCGACACCACTTGCATGTCGTTGTCTCTGCATGCGCTGAGTTCGTATTACAGCTTCTGTGTCGTTAACTTGTATACGGATGGAGTGCCGTATTCGATCGCTTCGATCTCATTGGCATATGGTAGTGTTTCCACCTCGTTTACGATCCTATTTATTTCCTCAATGTCGAGAAGATTCGTGTTAACAAGGCCATTTTTTGCCATCTGGCAGGCTCTCACAATTTCATTGATTTCCTCCTTAATAACTAATACTTCATTCAGTGTGTCCTGTTCCAGTCTGCCTGAGATCGTATCCTTTATGCCGCTATTGAATCTTTCTATCACCAGGTTTATTTTCTGCGTAATTTCCTGGGTGATTCCGAATAATTTGTCATTAATCTGGTACTGATGGTTGTTGTTCTCTGCTATGTATTGCTCATTTTGCAGTACTTTGTTCCAGTCGGCTGCGTCTGGGCTCCCAGCTTACCACTTCCAGGCTGAACCTATCCAATCAATTGATCTTGTCTGTCTGAATGGTTTTCCCTTCAATAGTCCGATTCGATCGCTTATTTGTTTTATATGAAAGTCTAGGATTCGTGTTCTATCCTGTTCTTTGATATTCTTAACGATGGCCCTTGTCATTTCATCCAAAAGTTGGTCAAATCGGTTGAGGTCGATGACATGTACCAGCTTGAAGTAACCATCGATGATCCATCCTTTGCTTTCCTTGATCGTTACCAGGGGTGATTTGTAATCGTAAATCTGAAAGCCCTGCACAGTTGTCAGGAACAGTAGTCTGAAAGGTATGTGCAAGGATTTCTGTGTGCTTGGTATGATATGTTAAATAATATGGGGTGTACAATTAAAACAGTTAGTCTCAGAAGTTGTACAGGTTTGGTTTATTAATCCGACTTAATTAATGGTCATTAATCTAGTAACCTACCATCGGTTGTGACAACTGTCACTTTATTGTTTTTGAGCACCGTTACCTTTAATGCCTTTTGATGCCGTGTATATTACATCACCTTTCTTGTAATGTTTCGGCATGCTTCTTTTGGCATTCCTATATTTGTTAGTTTCCCTTTGTTTGCGCTCTATTTCCCCCTTTAGCTCATTGTTAACTTTATTCCGAAAATCAACCAAGTTCTGATAATTGATTCTTTGCGATCTGTCGAAAAACACATCGCTCGGTTTTCTTTTCGTGACCGAGTGAATTGTATTATTGTATCTATCGACAGCGATATTAACGAGTTCTTTTACTCGCAACTCCTTGTGTTCGGTCTTTAGACATCGGTAGATTTCTAATATTGTTGAGTGCATTCTCTCAACTTGACCATTTACCTCAGACCGATGTACAGGTGTGTGGTAAACCTTGATGTTAAGCATCTTGATAAAGTTTAAGATTATTGGGCTCAAGAAACTCCGCTCGTTGTCAGTAACTAGAATTTTTGGAACCGTAAAATAATGCAAAATTTTTATCATTTTATTTCTCAGATGTAGTACCGATCTATTTTTAATGTGAAATAGTTTGCCGAATTTGGAAAATTTGTCGATACAACTGATAAATTTCTCATTTTGCAGTTCCAAAATATCTAGATGAAGTATTTCGCAAGGATACGAAGGAGTAGGAGTAGGTTGGAATTCGGGGTTTATAGGGTGCCTGTCGTACTTGTTAGAGTTGCAATTGTCACATGTCTTGGTATATCTTTTTACCAAGCTGTTCATTCGAGGGAAATAATAGTTCTCTAACAACTGCTCTTTATTTTCACGACAGTTTCTGTGAGCCCGTTTGTGTTCTTTCATTATGAGTTCACATATCCGATCTTCATTTCGGACGTCTTCGACTATTCGTTGAGTAACTCGTATTTTGTATCTCGTAAAGTGTTCGAGATATGCTTCGTGCAAAAAGCTAAGGTATGGCTCTGGAATCTTTATGCCATTGATTACATTGGGATTCAGTTTTTTCTTTAGTATCTCAGATAGGTTTGCAACCGTCGGGTTTTCTATTGCAACGTAGTGACGGGAGTAACCTGGATGAGGTTCTTCGTACACTTTGAAACCTTTTCCAACTTTAATCACAATTTGATTTCGGAAAACGTTCAACGGAGCTTCGGCATGTGGGATTAAGTCAGAACTGTCTTGGTTGGCACTGTGCGCTGTTTCGACTGAGGATCGTTCTTCGCTAGACGTCTCGGTGGATTCATTTAGATTTACTTTGCAAGATTCAGATGCGGATTCGGTTGAACCATTTGGATCAACCCCACAGCCTTCACTTGCGGTGTCTGTTGAACCATCCTCGACCGCATGCGAATCTTGTTCCGTCTCAGTGTGTTCTGGGTTAGACAAGTGGTTAACCTCTGTTTTTAGTCGAGATAAAGCGTCTGCAACCACGTTACATTTACCTGGTTTGTATATTAGTTCCGAGTTATATTCCTCTATTCGTGCTTTCCAACGTTTTAACTTGGTATTGTAGTTACGATTTCCCAACGCAAATGTCAAAGGCTGGTGATCGGTATATATACGAATCTTTTTTGCCCCATACAGTAGTGAGCGAAGATTGTCTAATGCCCAGACTATAGCCAGTAACTCTGTTCCATCCTGAATTAAATTAAAACAAGTCCGACTTTTACTGTGGGGAAAATTATACAAAAACCCCACATTTATTGTCTCCTGTTTACTTCAAAAACAGAACATGACCTCTCTCCTTGGAGTCAGAGGTCTAACTCTCTACTAAATATTAATACATTATATTGTCTCGTGTGGCAGTGTTGCCATACGTAACAGTCCTGGCTAAAAACATGGTTTTTATTTACATATAACATAACATAACTAATTCCGCTCCAGTGGTAATATACATAGTTTCTGTACTGGTCGTTTCAATTTGTTGGTAGCGGTTTGTACGATGACATTCCTGACCAAACCATCCTTGCTTGGGATAAGTTGGCATATCCTTGACATAGCCCAACTGGTTGGAGGAAAATTCTCGCTTTTGAGGACCACCAGCTGTCCAACATTCAGATTCTCCTTTTCCTTTCTCCATTTTTTCCGCTCCTGCAGGGTAGTTAAATACTCCGATTGCCATCTTTCCCAAAAGTGCTTTACCATTCGCTGCCTTTCTTTCCAAAGGCCAGTTCCCACTGTGCTAGGTCTATCATCTAATCTGAAAGGTAAAGGTATAATTAATGGTTCTCCTACCAGAAAATGTCCTGGCGTTAACGCCTGCATATCCATTGGGTCGTCACTCAAAGGGTGAAGAGGTCTTGAATTAAGTATAGCCTCTATTTGAGTGAGTAAAGTTCCAAACTCCTCGTATGGCAGTATCCTTTGCCCAACAATCCTTTTTAAATGAAACTTCATGGATTTTACCGCAGCTTCATAGATTCCTCCTTGGTGGGGTGCCGCTGGAGTCATGAAACTCCAGTCGGTACCTTTCTTATGTAAATGATCCAGCATCTCCTTGTCTGTAAAATATTTTAAAGCTTTAATTAATTCTTTTTTAGCGCCAACGAAAGCTGTTCCGTTGTCGCTAAACATTTTTTCACATCTTCCTCGTCTTGCAATAAACCTTTCATAACCTGCTATGAAAGCCTTTGTAGACAAATCCGTTATGATCTCAATATGTACTGCTCTAGTTTTCAAGCATACGAATATTGCGACCCAACATTTTTTCTTATTTTTTCCCATTAATCCACCCACCCCTTTTAATTCAAAAGGGCCAGCATAGTCGACTCCTGTAATCAAAAATGGTTTCCCAACCTGGACTCTTTCTGATGGCAACTCAGCCATCAATTGCCCTTCCATTCGTGCGTTTAAACGCACACAAACAACACATTTATGGATGTGATTCCTTATTCCATTCCTTAATTTGGGTATCCAGTATTTTTGTCTGATGAAATGCATCATTACTTGAATTCCTCCATGTTTCGTTTCACGATGAGCATAATCCATGAGTAGCTCTGCCAATCGTGACTCATTCGCGATGATGACGGGATGTTTCATCTCGTAATTGATCTCCGATCTTCCTAACCTTCCACCAACACGGAGCAATCCATTTGCATCCAGTATCGGTTTTAATCCTTCTATTTTGCTTTTATCCTGTAAATATTTACCAGCCTTTAGTGCTGTTATTTCCTTATTGTAATACTCCTGTTGATTTTTCTTAATATAATATTCCGTAGCTTTCGCTTTTTCCTCCAGAGTAGGTGGTGCAATTTCCTGTTGCATCGCTCCTCTTTTATTTTTCCGTTTTAAATTTATACTTCCTTTTATTTGTTTGTTTATAAACCGCTCAACATAGCTTAGAATGTTAACGGCTTGTTCCAGCTTCGTAGCATATTCCAACAGTGGTACACTCGAACTTGTTCCTACAAGTCCAATGCGTAATGATTCCTTATATGACGATATTGTATGTGTTTTCATTTCTTCCTGAAATTCCTTACACATCTCTAACATAATTTTACTTTTCGGCCACACTTTCTGGTCTTTAGTTAACCAATCAGGTCCATGAAGCCATAAATCCTTATCCACCAGATCCTCTGGTAAAACTCCTCTTGTCAATAAGTCAGCTGGATTTTCCTTACCATCAATATGACGCCAGCATCTTTTCTGCGTATTTGATTGAATCGATGCAACTCGATTTGCAACGTATGTCCTCATATCCGTTGTCTCCTTTCTAATCCAATAAAATGCCGGACTAGAATCGAGCCATAAAATATATTCCGCTGTAGGCCATTCCATAGAATTTGTAATATCCTTTACCATTTTTGACAGTAATACCGCTGCCGGTTTTTGATGTTAAAAGTTTGCTAGTTACCATTCCATTTTCATGTTCTACCCGAACATATACAACTGCTCCCAATGCAGACTCACTGCTATCTGAAAAACCATGAATTTGTATTTTTGCCTTTTCTCCTGAACCTAGCCATCTATCTATTTGAAACCTTTCCAAGTAGATAATTGAATTCCAAAATTCCAACCATCGATTTTCCAATTCCATCGGTGGTCTATCATCCCAATCGATCCTTAATTTCCATAATTCCTGTATTATTATTTTCCCTATAATGGTGACCGGCGATATGTATCCGTTGGGATCATAAAGTTGTGCCACATAACTTACTATTTTCCGTTTTGTTATAACTCCATTGAACCTAGGGTTTTTCACCACAAAGGTAAATTTGTCCTCCTCTATCAACCATTTAAGTCCTAAAATGGTTGTGACTTCCCCCTCGGAAAACAACACAGTTTTTTCTGTTTTTGAATTCATCGCTTCCACCAGTGTATTACTATTCGACTTCCATTTGCACAGTTCAAATTTAGCTCCTTTTAATATAGTGTCGATTTCCTTTGCCAACTTAATTGCTGATTCTTCCGAGTGAGATCCTGTTGTACAATCATCCATATAGAAATCTTCTTCGATCGCTTTCGCTGCAAGCGGAAAATCTATTTTTGCCGTCCTGGCAGTTTCAATTAATGAACGAACCGCCACAAACGGTGAAGACGTTAGTCCAAAAGTGACGACCGTGAGCCAATATTCCTTCAATTTTTGATTTGGATTTTCCCTCCAAAATATCCTTTGTAAATTCCATTGTTCTTTTGCAAGCTTAACTTGGTTAAACATTTTCCGAATATCCGCATAGATAGCTATTCTATGTCTTCGAAATCTCATTATAGTATCCTGCAAATCCTTTTGTAATTTTGGCCCAAGCATTTGTATGTCATTGAGCGAAAATCCTTTATCCGTTTTACAACTCGCATCATAAACGATCCGATTATCTTTTGCAATACAGTGATGTGGTATATAATACACTTTTTCACCACTCCTTGGCCTTACCGTGGCCAAAATCAGATGTCCCATCTGTATTTCTTCCTTCATTTTGTCCACATACATTTTTTGCATATCCTTATTTCTTTGCAGTCTCTTCTCTAAATATAGAAAACGCCTTAATGCGGTCTCTCTAGAGCTTCCTAAATCTTTAATTTCCTATTTTAACGGTATTTTAATAATAAATCTTCCTGATTCATCCCGTTTATGTGTTTCCATAAAATGTTTCTCCACTAACATTTCTTCCTTTGTAAGTCTAGAGTATGATTTCACTTGGTCTTGTTGCCAGAGTCGCTCCAATAATTTATCCAATTGATCCTCTTCCTTGTATTGAATGGACGAAACTAACTTTCCTGTCGTATCCTCTACCCTCTCAGTTTGTGTTCCGAATATAATAACTCCTAATAATGTTTCCATTAACGTAGTTCCATTTATATTTCTTTGAATTACAGACGTGACAATCCTTGCAAAAAATCCAACTCCAAACAATACATATGTCGGGTTTGGTTTCCAAAATTCTGGGTCTGCTAATGGTATGTCGGTTGAATTTTGAACCATTAACGGATTCAATGCAGTCGATGGCATTATCGGTTCCCAATTACTTCCTTTTGGAAGAATCCAAATTATTTCCTCCATGCCCTCCTGAGCTTCCTCTCCATGCCATGAGGATATCCTTACCTTTACTTTTTTCCGTATTGTAAAAGGTTCCCCTTCTATGCCTATCGCTCGTCTTGTAGTTGACAAAGCAGAAAGGCCATACTCCTGTACTACTTTGTAGCTCATCAGATTTGGTTGTGAACCTGTATCTAAAAAGCCCCTTATAGGTCCAATTTTATACCCTTCGTTTTCTATTTTTACCATTATTGTTGGCATAAAGGTATTTTTTTTCTCTAATGAAAAATCAAACTCATCGTCGTATTGTAACTCTGAATATATTTTTATTTTCTTTTTATCCTTTGAAAATCAACATTGTCTTTCCTTTTACTATTCCTAACATTAATTTTTGTATCCTTAAGTAATTTTCCTTTATTTCCTAATAGCATACATTTTTTATTTATCCCTTTAATTTTTTTGTCTGAAGCCTCCGGGATATCTTCCTGGACGTCCTCATCCTTAAGCTCTCGCTCTATCCTCCTCCTTTTGGGTGCTGACTCTCCCAGTCAGATTCCTTGATTTTTGGTATCCCTCCTAGTTGTAGCTGTCCTGATTGTTAAAACGTTCTGGGTGTTTTGTTTTATTGGGCACAGCAAACTGTTGTGCGACGGGTCGTTTTGGCAACGCGTATTTCGGCATTTGATCGCTGTGCATGTCTCCTTTCTGTGACCTTTCCTAAGGCAGTTAGCGCAAATCTTTCTTCGATTTACGAAATCCCTCCGAGCGTTTAAGCTTAATGCTATAAACTCCGGGCAATAATAAAGAGGATGTTCTTTATCGCATGCTTCACATTGGTTCCAAATTGTGGATAGCTCCCTCCTTGTACTTCCTGTACGCAGAGATTCCCTTGCTTCACTCCTGTGAATGTTCCTGTGGTCCAAACCTGAAGACACACTGGACGAAGGCCGATTTCTCCAAACCGTTCTCGCATTCTCTAAAGCTCCTGCTTGCTTGTCTAAAAACTCCAGCATTTCCCATACCTTAGGGAATTCCGGTGATCTTTGTAGTTCCCACTGCTTCTTCGTCTCCTGGTCCAGGCGATCATGCAATCCGTGCACGAACACCAGGTCCCAATGTTCCACCGGAACTCCGAGCGCCTTCAACTGACGGATTGTCTCGTGCGTGACATTAGACATTCTTTGGATTTCATTCGCTGACGGCTTCTCGTCCAAAGCCGGTAGATGGTTAAATTGGTGTTTGTATTCTCTTGCGATGTTGTACGGCTTGTCGTATAGCTGTTTGATCCTATCCCATGCCTCCTGGTAACTGTCCTCAGATAGATGGCTTTCTCCTAAAGCCTTTGCCGCTCTTCATGTCATTGATTTCTTTAAATACGAATATTTATATGCCATGGATATCTCCGAGTTGTCGTGGATCGCCGCTACAAAGCGGTCACGAAAGCCAATCCATTTTAGGAGCGATCCATCGAATTCGCCCCAAGTGTTTTTAATGTCGTGCTGTTGCACCGGCAATGTCAGACTTACATTAATCTGCCGTCCTTCCTCCTGAGGTGCCTCCTCACTGCGTGAACGTGCCTCGTTTGCTTTGTTTTCCTCCATACGTAAGTTGATTCTCCGTCGCAGTATCTCCGCCGCTTCGAAGTAGTCCTCCTCCATTGATTCCATTTTTTTCTCCAATTCTAAAATTTTTTCCTGATCCAAGAATTGCACTGCCTCCAGCAGCCACTCGTTCGCTTTATCCCAAAGCTGGACAAGTCTATCGGCTCGTAGCAGCAATCCTTCGTGAGAGATGCTCTCCAAACTCTCGGACTTCGCGAATACCGCAATGCCCGATATAGAATGCTGAATCGTCCTGAATTTGTTTTCTTCCGGCTCCGTATCCATGGCTTGTTTTGTCTGCGCTGCAGCTAGCCTCTTGCTCACTCCTGTGGCTATATAAAGAGAAAAAAGTGAATCGTTTAAAGATTTGTTAAATAAACAATACATTTTTTTTTTTTTTTAAATTTCACAACTTTGCTTCCTAGCCACATGAAACTCTTTTTCCCGCAACAATCCTTGTTGTATCCATTTATAAAAAATATAATAACCGCTGAGTCCAATTTTGGCATACTCTTTCACACATATCGGCCGGTATCTCACGAATGAATGCATGGATGTTGGCTTCCAGTGCGTCAATCGAAGCGGGCTTGTCCCTATACACATTAGCCTTGGCATACCCCCACAAAAAATAATCTAATGGTGTCAAATCGCACGATCTAGGCGGCCAATTGACCGGCCCGAAACGTGAAATTAACTGTTCACCAAACTCGCCTCGCAATTGCGCCATTGTTTCGCGTGCTGTGTGGCATGTGGCGCCGTCTTGTTGAAACCACATATCATGCAAGTCAAGAACTTCCATTTCGGGCAAAAAAAAGTTTGTTATCATCGCTCGGTAGCGTTCACCATTGACAGTAACGCTGCGATTCGCATCATCTTTGAAGAAATATGGCCCAATAATGCCGCCGGCCCATAAACCGCACCAAACAGTGGCTTTTTCGGGATGCATTGGTAGCTTTTGCAATGCTTCTGGCTGATCTTCACTCCAAATGCGGCAATTTTGCTTATTTACGTACCCATTCAACCAAAAATGAGCCTCATCGCTGAACACAATTTTTCGATAAAAAAGCGGATCCTCGGCCAGCTTTCCAAGAGCCCATTCACCAAAAATTCGGCGTTGTGGTAGGTCGGCTGGCTTTAGTTCTTGCACCAGCTGTATCTTAAAAGGCTTTACGCCCAAATCCTTCCGCAAAATTTTCCACGTAGTGCTGTAACAAAGGCCTAACTGCTGGGAACGGCGCCGAATCGACATTTCGCGGTCTTCTGTCACACTAGCTGATACGGCCGCAATATTTACTTCAATACGCACAGTACGTAAACGTGTTGGTGGTTTAATGTCCAACAAAGTAAATTTGGTGCGAAATTTGGTCACAATCTTCCGAATAGACTGCTCAGAAGGTCGAGAATGCCGATCATAAAAAAATGGAAGCAGCGCGCGATGAACATTTCGAACCGAGCACGAATTTTGGTAGTAAAATTCAATAATTTGCAAGCGTTGTTCATTTGTAAGACGATCCATGGTTAAATTGCAACCCAAACTGAAGCTGTTTGACAGTGACACAAGGTACTAAACACACGTCAGCTGTCAAAACCAGTGTTGCCAAAACCAAACCAGCTAAAAAATCACCCTTTATTTTAATCCTAAAAATATATTCCCATAGCTTAATAATATTTGTGAGCACCTGTTGTGACGTCACAAAAGGTTCCTTTCCAAAGAATACAAAATTACATTCCTATATTAAATTGCATTCAAGTTTCCCTCTTTTTTTTTTTTTTACATTTTCCAAGCTCTCCTGAGCAAATATTTATTTTGTGTTTGCGATCTACGCATCTATGTGCTCACGCTTAAAACACTTCCTATCCCTCCTGGGTAAATAACTAGTTTGTGTTTGCGATCCACGCATCTATGTGCTCACGCTTAAAACACTCCGTCCTTTTCCGTGAAAATGCATTTTCAAAAAAATATAAAAACAAATTCCTATTTGTAAATATAAGAAAATGGTGTTTGTGGTCAATGCATCTATGTGCTCACACGTAAACATCATCCATTCCTTTTTCCATATAAACATTCCTATATTTATTAATTGTTCCTGATATTAAATATTCCCATATTTATAAAATAATCCTATAATTATTGAATATTCCTATATTCTTAAAATATTCCTATATTTATTATATATCCCTTTGCTATTGAATATTCCCATATTCATAAAATGTTCCTATGTTATTGAATATTCCTATATTCATAAAATATTCCCGTATTATTAAATTCGAAAATTTATTAAACTTCGTGTTTGCGGTCAACGCATCTTTCGTGCTCACGCGAAAACACTATCCTCCTCCTTAACACCAATTTGATTTCTATACGCACACATATATATTTTTTTTGTACTCGACGTGTGTGACGATATTAATACCATCATGTGTGTTTCTCCTGCGCACACAGATAGCACATTTTGCCCCTCCCATATGAATACTAGTTTAAGAGGTTAAGAAAGAGATCGAATACAGATTTTTAAAGAAGAAGAAATAAAAAATATATGCGCGCGAGTTACATGGGGGCCAAATGTTATTCGGAAAAAATATAATTTTTACTAGACCAATAGGTCTTTTATGTTCGAGAGTACAATATAAACTGACTTCAGTAGTGAACATTATTGAATATGAAACCTGATTGCAAAAGTGAATTCCAAGAACCGATTCCCATGAAAGGAAATGCGCCAGACGCTAGGTCATCAGTTCTTGGGTCACCTCAGCAGTACATTAGCTGGAATTATATACAATATTTGTTAAGTACTTATTGCCTACGTTGCAGGTTAACAACCTGATTGGTGTTGCGTGTGGTGGTCAGGCTGGTGACGTAACTCCTCCCCCCTTAGCGTAGAGCGACGGCCAAAGTGATGTTAACGGGGCTGGAGCGAAAGAACGAAGTGAGGGAAATTGGTCCTTTTTAATCTTCTTCTTAATCCCAATGATGATGATGGTAAATGCCACTATTACGACGATTATTGAGCTTGAGGATGAAACTGCTAGATAGTGCAGGACCTCGGTCTTGGTATGTAAGGTTTTCAGCTTTCCTTCGGCGAGAAATTGGTGATCTTGTAGCTTCTCCAGATTGACTATGTTGTTGATGCGTGTAGTGTGTATTTTGCTACTGGATAGTGGCGGTAGATGGATGTCGTCCCAGAATGATGAGGGAGTATCTTCGTAAACGATACCGTTCACATCAACGTTGCAACCTTGGAAGTGTAATAGGGCTGTACCTTCTATTGACCCAGTCTTAGTGCTGCAAGTGGAATTAAAAGGTACTTGTGGTACATTAGTGAAAAGGATAAAATTTGGTTGAGGTTGTGATATCGTTTGGACTTTTCCCACGTCGTCGAAAGTGCAGTAAGCCATTTTGTTCGTCATCAGTCTGCCCAGACATTTGGATTCGGCTGCATCTTCTTCCAGCTTCGGCGAGTTGCAAATGAAAATTCCTGCTATCTTGGGGCATATCGTATCAAAATATTGAATCTTGTGATCATTATATGCAATGTAGGGACTCATTTTTATAAGTTTTGTGTCATTAATTGGAAGTTTAACAATGTGATACATATGATAGTTAGGTTTTGAAAAGTTTGGAATTAAAATGTTAAATACGATATTAGAACCGTTATAATAGCCCTGAAGTTTTAATAATTCATAAATTTGTTCGGGAGAGGTAATTTTTATTTCTTGATTGTACAATTTGTTATTTATTAATTCAAGTTCTTTAGTGCTCAGTAGTAATTTTGGTATAATATTTAATTTACTTAAGATTAGGGCTTCGGCTATATCGGAAATATGATTGTTCAGAAGGTCAATGTTAAAATTTATTTGATTGAGGAATTGCATTTGCATGACTATGTCCTCGTCGTTTTTTATCTTGTTAGCGGAAGATTCCAAAAAGGATTTTATAATGTTTTGCTCGTTATTTATGTGGTCAGTGATATTTTTAAACCTCTCTATCATTTTAATGTTGATGAAATCTTGCCTTTCTATAGTGTTTGCTAGGTTGTGTATGTTAGTACTGATTTTTTCAATTTGACTGTTAATTTTGTGTGCATCTTGTGCATCCATATTACCCGTGATGAATTTTATGGTAGAACCTAATCCATCTATTAAACCTCTTTTATTTCTTGTTATCGGAAGCAGTGTGAGGAATTTTCTCTCGAGTTCTTTAAGTTTAAGTCGAGTTATTTTGGTAGATTCTTTGTATATAGCTAGGTCCGTGAATGTGTCAAGGGTTTTAGTTATTTCCTCTATGTTTTTGTTATAGTCCTCTAGATTTATTATGTGTATAAGATTATTGTAATTAGTAATACTTCTAGAGGGTCCTAGACGAAGTGGTAAGATGCTGTGGTTACTTGGGATGTTTCGAATTTCGATTAGTTGGGTGGATATAGATGGTAAGCTAGAGTTAGAGGAAATGGAAGTGATTTAGTAATTGTTAGGTGGTATACTTCCTTTGTATTTATTTAATAAAAAAAATATATATATATGTATATATATATGTCAGCCATATTCCCTGGAGACATATGTGTAATCTAAAAAATTGTATTCTTAATTCTAAATTTCATATTCATTCTGGAGTGCCCAGCAGTAGGGATCGCAGAGTATAAGAAGAATATATGTCAACCATATTCCCTGGAGACATATGTGTAATCTAAAAAAATTGTATTCTTAATTCTAAATTTCATATTCATTCTGGAGTGCCCAGCAGTAGGGATCGCAGAGTATAAGAAGAATATATGTCAGCCATATTCCCTGGAGACATATGTGTAAGTATTACCTTTTTTTTTTTTTTTTTTTTTTGTGAAAGTAGTAGTAGCTAGAGAAATAGAGGCAGAAATGCGGAAGGTAGGGAAAAGTGTTTAGGTTATTTCCTGATGGGTCTTCTCCTAAGTTTACCTTTGTGTAATTTTTTGTTATTTTGAGTAATGAGTGTGAATTTATTGTCTTTTTTTACTTTTTGTTTGGAAAATCTAGGCGTGAGTTTGTTTCGCCTAGCCTCCCTTCTGAAAACGTTTTCGTCGGCCTCCAATTCCATAGGTTCCTCTCTTCCTTCATTTAGGTGTTCTGTCCTTTTTTGTGTTATATTTTCGACAGTTTCTTGGATTTTGGGATAAAGTTTGTCAAGGAATTCATTAAGCTTAGTTAAGTATTCGTGGTCGCTGGAGGGTTTAATAGTTTTAAGAAATTTGTAGGGTCTGCCGAAAAACAGTTCGTATGGGGTGTGTTTGGTTAGTGAGTGAATAGCGTTGTTGTAAGTGATCAAGGTCTCTGCTAAGATTTCGTCATGGTCTGCAAAGAGTTTTTCTTCTTTCCTCTTTGTGAAGATTAATCTGTAGATTTCGGTTAAAGTAGAATGGAGACGTTCCACTGGTGAGTTACTGGAAGTCTGTTGGAATGATGTGAGGTGTAAGATAATTTCGTGCTGCTTGCAGAAGTCCTGAAATATGCATGCCACGAATTCAGATCCTTGGTCACAGATGATTTTTTTCGGAATGCCGTATGTATGTTTTATGTATTGTTTTAGCCATTTGAGTATAGTTATACTACTCCTGCAGCTTAGGGTGAAACCGCTGGCAAACCTAGAGAATTTATCTATAATTGTTAGTATTTGGTTGTTATTAATACTATAAATATCTATGTGTAGAATATCGAGTGGTTTTTTAGGGTTTTCGGGTGGGATGTATTTTATTTTAGGAGGGTTTCGGTCGTACTTCATAAGTTTGCATTGGTCGCAATAGTTCAATATTTTCGCTATTTTCTCTTTCATATTGGGGAAATAGTATTTCCGCTTAAGGTGTAGGTATGTTTCGTTAATCCCTCTGTGGTTCGTGCGTTCGTGGTAATCTCTTATGATTTTTTCTTGATCATCGGGTGAACGAATGTCAGAGAGGATCTCGGTGCACCTCACTAAACGGAAGGCTTTGTTATGTGAGAAATACTTAGAGAATGTCGCTTGTATAATGGAGAAGATTTCGTCCGTAGTATGGATTGCGGATAGTTTGGTGGGTGGGAAAAATTTTTTCAGAATGTCTATGACTGTATTTTCGTCAAACGTATTTCTTCGAATCACTCGTCGTTGCCTGTTCTTGAAAACGGTCTCGACCGTCATTGGAGATCCCTCGTTGCTGGTTTCTAATAGTACCTGAAGGTTGAACTCGTTTAGAGGTTTCTCTGAAATCGGGATTCCGTCATTTGTGTTTTCTTGGGCGCTGTGCACTGTGTCAAGTTCTTCTTCGTTGTGGAAGATCTCCTGTGTTCTTTCTGGGTTTGTTATTTTGATACGGCTAAGAGCATCAGCGTTCGTGTTTGCTTTTCCCTTTTTATAACTTACTTCGAAATCGTACTCTGCGAGTTTTAGGCGCCATCTTATGAGCTTCGAATTTGGTTCTCGTAAGCTCATAAGCCATAATAAGGGTTTATGGTCTGTGACAATTTGGAACTTCCTACCGAATAAATAAGGTCGAAAGTATTTTGTAGCCCAGACAATGGCGAGAAGTTCCTTCTCTATTGTTGAATAATTACATTCAGAGGAAGAAAGTGTACGACTCGCGAAACAGATTGGTTTGTCGCTTCCAATTTGGCCTTGTGACAGGACAGCTCCTAGTGCATAGTTGCTAGCATCCGTCGTGACTATAAAAGGCTTAGTAAAATCGGGATGGATAAGGATTGGGTCATTTGTTAGTAGGGTTTTGCATGTCTCAAAAGCTGCTATATAAGTTTGGTCTATTGTAGTATTGGCATCTTTCTTTAGTTTGTTTGTAAGGGGTTTAGTTAACTTGGCTAGATCTTTAATGAATTTCCTGTAGTAATTTATAAGTCCTAAAAACGATTTAATTTCCTTTTGGGTTTTGGGGAGTGGAAAGTCTTTAATGGCTTTGATTTTGTTGGGATTGGGTTTGATTCCTTCGGGGGTCACAACGTGGCCCAAAAAGGAGATTTCTTGGCGAAGAAACTCGCATTTGTTCATTTGAATCTTGAAATTAGATTCGCGGAGTTTGTCGAAAACTAATTGGATGCTTTTAAGGTGCTCTTGTAAGGAAGTCCAATAAATTATTATATCGTCAAGATAAACTAAGCAGACTTTGCCTATTAGGTCTCTTAAAACGTTGTCCATCACGCGTTGGAATGTCGATGGAGCGTTTTTGAGTCCGAAGGGCATTCGAAGATATTCGTAATGCCCTCCTTCCACAGTGAATGCTGTCTTTGGTATGTGTTCGGCGTGCATCTCTATTTGATGAAAGCCGCTTGCTAGATCAAGCGTGCTGAAATACATACACCTTCCCAACTTGTCTAATATCTCGTTGATATTAGGGATGGGGTACCTATCTGAAATGGTTTTTTCGTTCACCTTTCTGTAATCGATGACGAGTCTCCATTTTTGTTGGCCGCTGGCATCGAGTTTTTTGGGAACTATCCATACAGGGGAACTCCACGGAGAGTAGCTCTGGCGGATAATGCCTTGGTCCAACATCTTGGAGATTTGTTCTTGAACCTCCTGTTTGTGTACGTAAGGGTATTTATACGACTTTATGTACACAGGGACGTCGTCTGTGGTGTTGATTTTATGTTTAATTCGATTTGAGAAGGTTAGGTTTTTTCCTTCGATGTACATTATGTCAGAGTACTTTTTACATAAATTGAGTAGTCCCTTTCGTTCTTCTGCCTTCAAGTGGTCGGTCCTAATCATGTCGGAAATGTTATTCTTTGTTTTTTCTTCGTTCTTTCCTCCGTGTAGGTTGTAGAGTTCTATGAATTCATCTGGCTTATATTCTTCTGTTTGAATTGATTCTCCTAAAAGTATGTTTTCGTCTTTTTCGGTGTAGTTTGTAATTTCGACGTTGCAATGACCGTTTAATTCTTTGTAAATACCTTCGGTTATGAATATATCTGGTTTGATTTCTATTGTATTTATAAATACGTCGCAGTTAGTTTTATTCACAGGGAGTTTTGCACGAATCTTAGAGTGAGCTGGAACTTTTAGGAATTTAGGGGAGTTATTCAATGTGAGATTAATGTCCATAACGGAATTTTTTGTAGTAAGAATGTTTTTTTCGAGATCTAATTTGGCATTCATTTGTAGAAGTGAATCTAACCCTAAGAGGCCATCGAAGAAATTATGGAATTTAAATATTAGAAACTTAAATAGTCCCTTTTGTTTAAATTCCTTAAATATTGGTATATTAGCTTGTGATTTAAGCTGATATTTTTTAAAAACTGTCGTTATTGTAACGGGTTCGCAATTTATAAGGTCTTTATGTGGTACATACTCTGGGTTGATGAATGAGGCCGATGCTCCTGTGTCCAGGAGGAATCTTAAGGGCCTTCCGAAGGGGGAGGAAATGTAAATAAAGGGGAGTGTGATCGAGTGAGTTCCGGCTTCTATGTGCCCCGTTGGTTCCTCGAGGCTGTTATGGGAAAATTTTCTCCTTCGTCAATGTTGGTGGGGTCGGAGTTAAAATATTGGTCTAAGGTTTGGAATGGGTTGCTGCCATTTGTATTTAGGGTTTGTGAGGAGTTTTCGTGATTATTGATTTCTTGTAGGTTGAAGTTGGGATTTCTCGTCCGTTGGCTAGGACTTTGTTTTATGGCAAGTCTTTCGTTCCTAAAATTATTTGATCTTGCTTGTGTAGTGTTTGCCCTGGGGAATTTGTTTGTATAATTCGATGTTCTATCTAAGTTGTTAGACCCTGAATTTCTATGGTAGTTGTTATTTTGCCTTTAAGGTTGGTGATGTGGGGTGTAATTTGGACGTGGCTGGTATGGGGCGGGATTATTATAAGTTCTATAGTATGGGGAATTGGAATATTGTTGTGTTTGGGCCATTCTCTGATAGGAGATATTCTGTTCTTTGATGCAGTATGCTAGGGCTGTGGCTAATGATTCGGGTCTCATAGCCCTGATTCTTGAGCCGAGTGGCTCATTTAGTCCACTTAAATAGGAGTTGAGGCACATTTCGGCATAGAGCTCCTTTTTTGCTTGAATTACATTGCTTAATTGTTCGTGAATTAATATGTTGTTGGAGAGAGCAGCCTGAATTTCAATTATTTCTCCGTAAAAGGATTCCACGGACTTGTTTGCTTGTTTTAGACTGTGTAAGTCCCGGATGAGTGAAGTTTCCGTTCGCTTGTCGGAATAATGGAGAATTAAGTTTTCTTTAATATTGTCCCATATTATTGGGGTCCCATACATGTTTAGGACCTCGTTTGCCTGTCCCATGACTTTGTTTCGGATCGCTCGGAGATAAATTTGGCCTTGCGGGGTGTTGTCGGCCCCCCTTATAAACAGTAGAATTTCCTCGACATTATTGAGGAATTCATGTAGCGATCGAGGGTTTCCGTCGAATTTCGGAAGATCTTTGATCGCGTCGGGGATTCGAAGTAGATTGAAGATATCTCCATGGTTTACTAGGGTGGGGATAGGGGCTGTGGTAGGGAGTGGGTTCTGTAAACCCATGGCGTTAGATGGATCGGTTGGCATGGTTTCCGAGAAAGAACCTGAAGAAGTTGAGTTAAACGAATCGTCTTCCCCTGGGGTCTCTGTTAAGGATTGTAAGCTTCTTGATAAATTTCTGAGACTGTATGGAAATGATCTTTTTGGCTTATTTTTAGGTAGTTTGCTCATGGAGTTTATTTTGTTAAAAAAAAATATTTTAAAATTGACCGACTGTAAGTTGGGTATTCAGGGAGTACACTCTAAATTAAACTTAATTAAATGATAATAAAGATGTTTGATAATTTTGCGTTTTGTAGTACATATATGAAAATTAATTGATAGGAGGGGAAACAAATTTTCTATAACTTAAAGTCACAAGAATTGAGAGTATCATTGCATATCTTAATCAAAATTCAATCGCTTACATGCACCAAAATATCAGGAGGATCATTATTTTGCTGTTGATTATTTTCCTGTTGTTCCTTCGATTCGCCAGTATTTGATTCGCTTTTCTCTTTCCTTGTTTTTGCTGTTTTATGTCTTTTGGTTTGATGGTACTTGATTCACTTTCTTTTCTTGTTGTTTTTTTTTTTTTTTTTTTTGTGTTCGCGGTGATTAAGGGTCGATACCCACGGTTCTAAATTTCCGAAACTGGATTTTAACTTATCACTTTTTGTATTGTTTAAAAACCGTCACCGGACTGCCGACTGCGCCAGTTACATGGGGGCCAAATGTTATTCGGAAAAAATATAATTTTTACTAGACCAATAGGTCTTTTATGTTCGAGAGTACAATATAAACTGACTTAAGTAGTGAACATTATTGAATATGAAACCTGATTGCAAAAGTGAATTCCAAGAACCGATTCCCATGAAAGGAAATGCGCCAGACGCTAGGTCATCAGTTCTTGGGTCACCTCAGCAGTACATTAGCTGGAATTATATACAATATTTGTTAAGTACTTATTGCCTACGTTGCAGGTTAACAACCTGATTGGTGTTGCGTGTGGTGGTCAGGCTGGTGACGTAACTCGCGCGAATTGCCGACTAACCGGTTACGCTGTGTACACAGGAACACGTGCACACAGTTTGTTGTTGCTATTTTTTCTTTCAACCATTTCAACCACTTTTGTAAATGTAATGTGAATGAATGATTATATGAAATGAATTTGATTATTTTATTTATTTATATTTGTTACCTTTTTTTTCCTTGTTTGCGCTCATTTTACTGTATTTATATCTCTTTGTCCTTTTGGTAGTTGTTTTTTTTTTTGCTTTTCCTTAGTTTAACACTTTATTTAAAATTGTGCTGCCCTTCCCAACCTCACTTGCTGAATGTTTACGCACAACCACAGATGAGTAATTATACAGATAGTCGACTGAGAGGATTTTTGGCTCTCCCGCCTATCGTTTTTTATTTGCTTCAAAAAGGCACAGTACTGTGTTCGTATATGTTTTTACATGCAAATCATATTGAGCCAGCTGACGCACACAATAGCAGTTCTGCGCCTAAGAATCCATTTTGAAAAGATCTCACGTTGACATATTAAAAGTCAAAACTAGGCTGTGTCCAATAAGATCGATTTATAATGAATTTGCAACAGAATAAAATTTTGGTGAATGTTTTTAATTATTATGTAAACTAAAATAATAGTTTTACCAATCAAGCATATTTTTTGGGTAAACATTTTTAAGCAGTTTCGTAAACATTTTGGCAGTTGCGCAAGTTAAACATAAAATAAGGGTTATCATAATTTGTTTGCCAGTAGTTAAACTAATTTAGCAGTTTTAAATTGCCAGTAATAATAAAATAATTTTGGTGGTTGACTTATTGAACGTCGAGTAAAATAATTAAAACCAAATAATTTTTAAACGGAAGGTTTAATAAATATTTCAGCAGTGAATTAATAAAATATTCTGTAAACTTACTAAAATTTTAGGTAAAATAAATAAAAGCTCAATGAATGAAATTATTGAGTAACGCGTGATTAGTTAACTGACCATTTCAATAATTTAACATAGTATTTCATAAATTCACTGCTATTTTATTCACCGCTATTCACTATTCCAATTCAAAGATAATAACGTTATTAAATTTGTTAAACATGATGAAATAAATTTAATATCGTTGTTAACTTGGAATTGAAATAGTCAAGTCTACAGTTTGTGATTAAAAATGCATTTAAAGTTATTTTGTCGCAGTTTGTCAATTCGCTCGCTCGCTCTCATATGAACGTTCCGAATATGTAGGTAAACTTTCATATGTTCAATAAAAACATAATAAACAACCAAAGAATTTAATATACATGAAAAACTAATCCAAAACTATTAACTATAAATATTTTGCACCCAAACATTACTAATTTAGTAATATTCATGCAATTATAAAATAATATATACATTTTATCTCACTCTAATAACCAAAATGGAAAAAAATATAACAACCCAAGTATGTTTATTTTAAGGCAGATAAAAAATTAAGTACTATTTCTTATAAACACAAAAAATATTCGGATTTAATTGCAATAACTTAATTATTTATTATATACCTAACTATTTTTTTTTATAAACTTTTCAATTGAAATATCTATTAAACTTGAACTAAGTTAACTCAATACTTCGCAGCACTTCCCCAACACATCCGCTATAATCAGCTGTTTTTTGTTGCCATTTGGAGTTCTTGCAAAACTGCCCGCGCTAATGACATATTTTTGACACATCAACCCCTCCATACTTTATTTGGCTGGCTCACACGTATTCACAGATAGAACATATGAGAGAGGATTTTTTCTCCAACTTTAAAAATTTTTTGCGGGTTCAAAGGGAAAGAGGTATGCTGAGTCGACTATCTGTATAGTTACTCATCTGTGCGCACAACTGACCTCCAGATGCTACGTGACATTCAGGAGAACCTAAATTACAATAAATACAAATTGTACCTGTGTGTTGTTGAGAGAGACAACACTATTCCTTCAGCAAGATCCTTTTCCTGTATGCTCCTGCATGTTTCCTATGTATGTCCGGTATTCTCCTTCCAGACTGTTTCCTTTTTAACTAATTGAATATTTCCTTTTTTATTTTTTCTTTGGTTTTCATTTGTTTTTTTTTTTTTTGGTATTTGGCCTTGCGGGGTGTTGTCGGCCCCCCTTATAAACAGTAGAATTTCCTCGACATTATTGAGGAATTCATGTAGCGATCGAGGGTTTCCGTCGAATTTCGGAAGATCTTTGATCGCGTCGGGGATTCGAAGTAGATTGAAGATATCTCCATGGTTTACTAGGGTGGGGATAGGGGCTGTGGTAGGGAGTGGGTTCTGTAAACCCATGGCGTTAGATGGATCGGTTGGCATGGTTTCCGAGAAAGAACCTGAAGAAGTGGAGTTAAACGAATCGTCTTCCCCTGGGGTCTCTGTTAAGGATTGTAAGCTTCTTGATAAATTTCTGAGACTGTATGGAAATGATCTTTTTGGCTTATTTTTAGGTAGTTTGCTCATGGAGTTTATTTTGTTAAAAAAAAATATTTTAAAATTGACCGACTGTAAGTTGGGTATTCAGGGAGTACACTCTAAATTATTTGATTCGCTTTTCTCTTTCCTTGTTTTTGCTGTTTTATGTCTTTTGGTTTGATGGTACTTGATTCACTTTCTTTTCTTGTTGTTTTTTTTTTTTTTTTTTTTGTGTTCGCGGTGATTAAGGGTCGATACCCACGGTTCTAAATTTCCGAAACTGGATTTTAACTTATCACTTTTTGTATTGTTTAAAAACCGTCACCGGACTGCCGACTGCGCCAGTTACATGGGGGCCAAATGTTATTCGGAAAAAATATAATTTTTACTAGACCAATAGGTCTTTTATGTTCGAGAGTACAATATAAACTGACTTAAGTAGTGAACATTATTGAATATGAAACCTGATTGCAAAAGTGAATTCCAAGAACCGATTCCCATGAAAGGAAATGCGCCAGACGCTAGGTCATCAGTTCTTGGGTCACCTCAGCAGTACATTAGCTGGAATTATATACAATATTTGTTAAGTACTTATTGCCTACGTTGCAGGTTAACAACCTGATTGGTGTTGCGTGTGGTGGTCAGGCTGGTGACGTAACTCGCGCGAATTGCCGACTAACCGGTTACGCTGTGTACACAGGAACACGTGCACACAGTTTGTTGTTGCTATTTTTTCTTTCAACCATTTCAACCACTTTTGTAAATGTAATGTGAATGAATGATTATATGAAATGAATTTGATTATTTTATTTATTTATATTTGTTACCTTTTTTTTCCTTGTTTGCGCTCATTTTACTGTATTTATATCTCTTTGTCCTTTTGGTAGTTGTTTTTTTTTTGCTTTTCCTTAGTTTAACACTTTATTTAAAATTGTGCTGCCCTTCCCAACCTCACTTGCTGAATGTTTACGCACAACCACAGATGAGTAATTATACAGATAGTCGACTGAGAGGATTTTTGGCTCTCCCGCCTATCGTTTTTTATTTGCTTCAAAAAGGCACAGTACTGTGTTCGTATATGTTTTTACATGCAAATCATATTGAGCCAGCTGACGCACACAATAGCAGTTCTGCGCCTAAGAATCCATTTTGGAAAGATCTCACGTTGACATATTAAAAGTCAAAACTAGGCTGTGTCCAATAAGATCGATTTATAATGAATTTGCAACAGAATAAAATTTTGGTGAATGTTTTTAATTATTATGTAAACTAAAATAATAGTTTTACCAATCAAGCATATTTTTTGGGTAAACATTTTAAGCAGTTTCGTAAACATTTTGGCAGTTGCGCAAGTTAAACATAAAATAAGGGTTATCATAATTTGTTTGCCAGTAGTTAAACTAATTTAGCAGTTTTAAATTGCCAGTAATAATAAAATAATTTTGGTGGTTGACTTATTGAACGTCGAGTAAAATAATTAAAACCAAATAATTTTTAAACGGAAGGTTTAATAAATATTTCAGCAGTGAATTAATAAAATATTCTGTAAACTTACTAAAATTTTAGGTAAAATAAATAAAAGCTCAATGAATGAAATTATTGAGTAACGCGTGATTAGTTAACTGACCATTTCAATAATTTAACATAGTATTTCATAAATTCACTGCTATTTTATTCACCGCTATTCACTATTCCAATTCAAAGATAATAACGTTATTAAATTTGTTAAACATGATGAAATAAATTTAATATCGTTGTTAACTTGGAATTGAAATAGTCAAGTCTACAGTTTGTGATTAAAAATGCATTTAAAGTTATTTTGTCGCAGTTTGTCAATTCGCTCGCTCGCTCTCATATGAACGTTCCGAATATGTAGGTAAACTTTCATATGTTCAATAAAAACATAATAAACAACCAAAGAATTTAATATACATGAAAAACTAATCCAAAACTATTAACTATAAATATTTTGCACCCAAACATTACTAATTTAGTAATATTCATGCAATTATAAAATAATATATACATTTTATCTCACTCTAATAACCAAAATGGAAAAAAATATAACAACCCAAGTATGTTTATTTTAAGGCAGATAAAAAATTAAGTACTATTTCTTATAAACACAAAAAATATTCGGATTTAATTGCAATAACTTAATTATTTATTATATACCTAACTATTTTTTTTTATAAACTTTTCAATTGAAATATCTATTAAACTTGAACTAAGTTAACTCAATACTTCGCAGCACTTCCCCAACACATCCGCTATAATCAGCTGTTTTTTGTTGCCATTTGGAGTTCTTGCAAAACTGCCCGCGCTAATGACATATCTTTGACACATCAACCCCTCCATACTTTATTTGGCTGGCTCACACGTATTCACAGATAGAACATATGAGAGAGGATTTTTTCTCCAACTTTAAAATTTTTTTGCGGGTTCAAAGGGAAAGAGGTATGCTGAGTCGACTATCTGTATAGTTACTCATCTGTGCGCACAACTGACCTCCAGATGCTACGTGACATTCAGGAGAACCTAAATTACAATAAATACAAATTGTACCTGTGTGTTGTTGAGAGAGACAACACTATTCCTTCAGCAAGATCCTTTTCCTGTATGCTCCTGCATGTTTCCTATGTATGTCCGGTATTCTCCTTCCAGACTGTTTCCTTTTTAACTAATTGAATATTTCCTTTTTTATTTTTTCTTTGGTTTTCATTTGTTTTTTTTTTTTTGGTAATTTTCATTTTTTCGTTCATTGTCCGGTAATTTTCCACTTAGCACTTATCACTTTTTTATTATTATTTTTTATGCAATCCTTTGACTGAACGATATATATATTTTTTTTTATTATAATCCGGATTCGAAGGACCATAAGGTTCAATCCTGAATTAAATTAAAACAAGTCCGACTTTTATTGTGGGGAAAGTTATACAAAAACCCCACATTTATTGTCTCCTGTTTACTTCAAGAACAGAACATGACCTCTCTCCTTGGAGTCAGAGGTCTAACTCTCTACTAAATATTAATACATTATATTGTCTCGTGTGGCAGTGTTGCCATACGTAACAAACTCCTTTTCGTTAGTGGCGTAATTTTCTTCGGTTCTGTTCAATGACTTAGAAATATATGCAATTGGTCGATCTTTTCCCCATTCTAAGGTAAGGTTGAATGGTTTCTCAAAGTCAGGAAATGCTAATATCTCCGAGGATGTTAGAAGAATTTTAAGATCATTGAATGAGCGTAGAGCTTCGTCGTCGAGGTTAATCGGGACCCGTTTAGACTGATTAGCCTTTACTTGAGCGTGTTCACCCCTAGTCAGATTGGTTAGAGGATTAGCGACTTTAGCGTAATCGCGTATGAATTTACGATAATATGAGGTAAGCCCCAGAAAGCTTTTTAGGTCCTTCAGATCGTTTGGAGGGGAAATTTGTTGTATGGCTGCGACCTTCTTTGGATCAGCTCGAACTCCGTCGCCTGATATAAGGTATCCCAAGAACTCGACTTCCGTCCTCATGAAATGGGTTTTTTCTAAGTTCACCTTGAGGTTTACTTCACGAAGCCTATCGAAGACTGTATCTATATTTTTAAGATGAGTATCGGAGTTGTTGCCAAAAACGATAATGTCATCTATATCGACATAGCAGATTTTTCCGATATACTATTTGAGAACGTCGTCAATCATTCTCTGAAATATTGCCGGGGCATTCTTTAGGCCAAATGGCAACCGTAGGAATTCATATTTCCCATTCATAGTAGAGAATGCCGTCTTTGGAATATCGGACTCCTTCATTGGAATCTGATGGAAACCAGAAGTCAGATCCAGAGTAGTAAAGAATTTTGCCGTGACTAGCGAGGGTACTGTTAATGTCAGGTATTGGGTAGGCATCAGAAATGGTTACTGAGTTTAGACGTTTATAGTCTATTACCATTCTATATTGTTTTTCCCCCGATGGTTTGGGTTTTTTAGGTACAACCCAAATGGGAGAATTGTATGGGCTTTTGGACGGACGAATTATACCTTCCGAAAACAATTCCTTGATTTCCTTTTCCACCTCTTGCCTCATGCAAGCGGGGTAAGGATAGCTCTTCGTATAGATAGGCTCGCTAGTAGTTGTTCTTATTTCAGCTTTGACTGCAGTTTGGATCATTTCATTGGAGCTTATAGGTCCAAAGATAGATTGGTTTTTGCGGATTAATTCTGAAAGATTTTGTTTTACATCCTCAGGAAGGCTCTGGTCTAGTAAGGGATTGACCTGTGTGGAAATTTTATTTTTAGGGGAATTTTAATATTAGGGTTGAGAAACAATATATTTTCCTTTCGATCGATGACGGCTTCCAACTTTTTAAGCGTGTCGTCGCCAATAATTCCGTCAAACGATTTAAGTCCAGGAAGAACATAAAAGGTTATTACAGAATGGTTTCCGATTTTTTGGAAGAATTTGCCGGTGATTTTATGAGTGACTTTAATATCACCAGCTGCTGAGTGTACTGAAAAATGATTGGTGAGGGGAGACGCTCCATATGCTACACGTGGGCTGATAAAATTTTTATTCGCCCCCGTGTCTATTAAAAATTTTAAATGCGTCCCCTCTCGCGTAACATAATCTATGTATGGTAGGCATCCGCTTCATATGCTTCGTTTTCGTCCGAGCCTTCCTCAAATAATACCTCCGTGTTATAGAGTTTTTGTTGCTTCCCATACCTTGATCTGAATCCATCAGATCGGGCACCTCTCTTAAATGGATTGTTTCCATAAGAGCCATTGGGGCGGTTCATATAGTCTACCTGACGGGTTTGTACTGAACCGAGCTCCATTTTTTCGGCAGGCTTAGGCCCGAGGGGCCTTGGCGGAATGGAATTGTCGCGATGGTAACCCTGTTGCCGTTGCCCGAATTTTTCAAATCTTCTCTGTGGTAAGATTGGCTTTATGTCCTGCCTGAAGGTCTGATTCAGCGGAGCGGTTATTGTATTCGGTGTATTGGGAGCATGAATAGTGTGGCTACGGTAATTCAAATTCTGGATTTCTAGACACGCCGAATATGCTTCGGGAACGGTTCGAGGTTTCTGAATGATGAGCATTCTAGATATATCGCCGTTCAGGCCGCGAATGAAAATATCTAAAGCTCTGTTTCGGTAGGCTTCTACCAGAGCTGTCACTGTTTCTTGACTGAACGTTTCAGTCTTAATTTTGTTTATCATCAGTGATAATTGGTGGTTGACTGCAGCGTAGAATTCGTCAATCTTTGAGTTCCTTTGAGACAACTGGTTCAGCTGATGTTCCAGCGTTCGCATGTCTCGTTTGTCTGCGTAATGCAGAGAAAGGCATGATGGACGACCACTCATCGTCGAATATGTTGTAGGAGATCAGGGCAGCATCAGCGCTACCCCTGACCTTCTGGCGAACGTGTTGCAAAATTGCCCGGTAAATGGGTTTCGCTTTGACTATCTCGTAGTCCTTCAATATCGCCTCTACCGTATGTATCCAGGATACATATTGTGTTGGATTGCCGTCGAAGACTTGGAGTTCTTTGACGCAATCCTGTAGACGACTTATGTCGCTTAGTTCGGCTTCGTTCGCCGGACCACGAGACATAACGGGCATAATGGGTTCGCCGGCAGGAGCCAAACCCGCTTGTTGCTTATCCTCGATAAGCTTAAGGCGCCTTTCGGTTGCCTTCATCTGGACCAGGATATTGTTGACCGTCCCAGTAAGTTCGGTCATCGCTTGTGTGAGCGACTCCATTTCTTATATACCTTAAGGTTGTTTAAAATTTTACTATGCTAAAAATATGTACTTATCTTGGTGATTTCTTGATTCCCGTGTATTATTGGCACAATATTCACTCACAAGATTATTGCAACCAAATTATCACAATCACTTTTATCTTATAGCACACACCCAGTGGATTCACATTTTTTTTTTGATATTTTTTTTTTTTGATAATTTATAATTTAATTTAATATAATAAAATTTTATAAAATTTAAAACTATTTCCTTGTTCCACTTCCTCTGGGTTATTCTTCACTAATCTGCACTTCCTGCACTTCTTCTCTTTCCTTTACAATAAATTTCTCGTGTTGCACTAATTCTTCTTCTCTGAGCTTAATATTAATTTTTTTGTTTAACACTATTGGAAATGCTTCGTTTTGTATTTTATAATATATTGCCTTTTTTTCTATTTAATTATTTAAGGCTTTCTTTTTGATTTGCTTTGGTGAGCTTTTTGTTTTGCACTTATGTATTTTTTGCAATTGGTAACTTATTGGTACAGAATATAATTTTGTTTTATCACGACTCACATTCCGTTTAGCACTTCCAATTTCATTTTATGATTTTTCTTTTTTTTCTTTTTCACTATAGGAGAGAGAAGAGGATTTTTGGTTATTAGCCATGAGTGGCCAAGGTTCTATGTTAGGAACCAGCATTTGTGGGAGGTGTCGTGTTTGTCCCGTTTAGTTGCACGCAATCTACTAATGGCACGATCAACCATCACCACTGCATCCTTTAGCCTTCTAGGATATCCGCATGTTCCCATGGGTATGCGGAAGGTTTGTACTTTAGAAGTCCAAAATGGTCAACTGTGTTCCCATGGGTACGGTGACGTGCAGTCGATAGAGCGTATTGGATTCGTACAGATCCACAGGCAAAAAGGACACAGGTTTTAATGCTGGTCCCTGCTCGGGCGCCAGTTAAAGATATCCTTGAAGAGGATATCAAAAAAACGCGAACGCGCGCCCGAAGACACGCCCACTGTTCGACTTACATATTTAAACTACAAGAGATTCGCGGTTAAATATAGATTTTCGGTTCCAATGCGGTGTTCCACTGCGGTGTTCCAATCAGAACTGATTGTTTGTTCATTTGGTTTCTGCTAGGAAACCACTGGTCCCACGATGCAAAATGCTGATTCGCCAATTAGATAATGCACACGCATCCGGTTGCGACGGCATGTGCGTAACGTGATCCCAGTGCAACGGGACTGTGTGAACACGTCTGAACATGAAACTGCTGACACAGCCAATCGCATACGGTCCCATGTGATTGGCTGTACTATTCCATGCACTTGACCTTGGACTATGGTGTTAACTTGTACTTTATGTGAAAGTTATTTACTTCTAGAAATTCTGGGGAATTGTGTGGTTCGACTTTGAGGGGTTGTTCTATAACAAATGTCTTGGTATACATTCTGTTTACGATTTCTATCAAGCTAAACCAATCTTTTGATTTATAGATTCCTTCCGAAATATATAGGTCTGGTTCGATTACCGTTTCTCTGATATATATGTCTCCGTCACGAATGTCTGTAGGAATTTTTGCTATTGTATGTTTTCCCGAGGTGAAATTTGGTTCGAGTCATATAGGTATTGTTATGTTATTCCCTACTACAAGCGTTTGTTTTATCAGATCTATTTTTGCTCCGATTGCTGTTAAGGCATCAAGACCTAAGAGGCCGTCAAAATACCTATGAAAACAAAATACTAAAAATTGTAATGTTCCTGGTTGTTTGAACTCTATGAATTTTGGCAGGATAACTTGTTTATCTATGTTGTGTTTATTTAAAATTGTAGCTATTGTAATAGGTTGTATTTTTATAATGTCATCAGGATGTATACATTTTGGGTCTATAAATGAATTTTGGCAGGATAACTTGTTTATCTATGTTGTGTTTATTTAAAATTGTAGCTATTGTAATAGGTTGTATTTTTATAATGTCATCAGGATGTATACATTTTGGGTCTATAAATGATAAGGAAGCACCTGTATCTATAAAAAATTTGAGTGCTCTACCACAAGGAGAAGAAATTTGAATGTAAGGAAGGGTGAAACCATGTTTATTAATATCTAAGTATCCGATTGCTCTGTCGGGGCAGGTATTTGAAAATTTGTCGTATCTAATGCTTGGAATGTATCAATAAATTTCTATCAAAGTTTTCGTAGGCGTTGTGGGGTTCGATAGTTGTTCCGTTTCCGTTGTAGTATTGGTCAAGGCTTTGTTGGTGAGCTCCGATTTGATCGTTTGTATTGAAGTTGTTTACTTCTTCGGGTACATAATATGTTTGTCTATACGCGTTTGGTTGATTGGGCCTATTTGTTTTAATGGTAAGACGAGAATTTGTGGTATTCCAATCCATAGATTCCGTTGGATGGGATCTGTTCGGGAGTTGTGGTGGAGGTTGCTTATTTTGAAGTTTTGGTTTTGACTCCTAAAGTTATTTGGGTTTTGGGAATGTGTATTCGGCTGTTGGGGTCTGTTTTGTGTGTAGTTAGCATAATACGGGCGTGGAATTGGTTGAGGTTGTTGGTTTTGATATAGTTTTGTGGTCTTGTTTGAAATTGGGGTACTGTTTGTAAATATTGCCTAGGTTGCTGGTATCTTGGATTGTATTTTTGGATTTTATTGTGTGTTGCTCTAGTGCAGCGGTTCCCAATCTTTTTTGGTCGAGGAGCACTTTTTAGGTCAAACATTCCTCGCGGAGCACTTCGTTACACTTACGCTATATTCGCAGTTATGTATGTGTAAAAAATGCAATACTCAAATTTTTTTTTATATTTTATTAAATTCAAGTAAAACAAGTAACATCAACGAAAAAAATAAGAACAATGTTAATTAAAGAACATAAGGAATTCAATATCTAGTGAGAATAATGTGCCTGTTTGGTTTTGCATAATGCTTGTATATCTGGTTGAATTTGGGACAACTGCAACCGAATATCTGGCTCTGCATCGAGACGGGGTCTATATTTTGTTTTGGTTCCAACGTAGGCGGAGAATCCTGATTCGCACATGTATGTTGTTGCAAACGGCAGAAGAATTATTTTGGCTCTGTCTGACAAAATTTTGAATTCGTCCTTCAACATACACCAGAATTCTGATAAAGACTTCTTAGTTTAAAAATTTGCCTTTAAAGAAGAATCTGATGTCAAATCAATTAAGCACTCAAACTGCAACGATGTCAGAGATGCTGGCTTTTCCAACGCGGCGGAGTACGGGTCTGCAACCCACACATTTTCTTTAATGTTTGAATGGTATTCTTCCGGAAAGTAGCTTTGGAAGTTTTCGAGCAAACTTAGCAGATGTAAATGAAACTCATTTAAAATGTCGTCAGGAATACCCAAATCTATTTCCTCTTTACATTCGCTGACCATTGGGAAGCTGTCTAGGTTTCGATTTTTTAAAGATTTCGCCCAAAACTTGATTTTCTTTTTGAATGCTTCGACCTTATCACTGGCATCGAAAACAGTTATTGTCTTTCCTTGAAGTGATACACTCAAATCATTTAATTTTTTAAAAATATCGGCTAGATACGATAATTTCAAGAGCCAACGCTCATTACACAATCTGTCGCCCAAATCAAAGTTGTCGTTCATTAGGAAGGTTCTGACTTCAGCCCTCATTTCGAAAAGCCGCGCCAGTGTTTTGCCGCGAGAAAGCCACCTTACTTCTGCGTGAAGAAGTAAAGACGTATGTAGACTACTCATTTCATCGCACAATACTTTGAATAGCCTTGAATTCTTAGGTCGAGATTTGATAAAGTTAATTATTTTCACGCTTTCGTCTAAGACCTCTTTTAAGGAGAGTGCCATTTTTTTCATTGCAAGGGCATGGCGGTGTAGAACGCAGTGACTACTGCTGCATTCCTTGGCATTTTGTTTTATTCTTGAGACGGCACCGGACGTTTTTCCAGTCATAGCCTTGGCACCGTCTGTGCACACATCTACGCAGTTAACCCATGGGATATCATTGACAATAAAGAATTTGTCTATTAATTTAAAAATTTCAGCACCAGTCGTTGTAGTTTCCAACGGCTTGCAGAAAAGCAGATCTTCTTGAAAGGACTGTTGGTATTGGTAGCGCACAAATACTATTAAAATAGCCAAGCCTGCAACATCTGTTGATTCATCCATTTGCAGCGAAAATTTTGTGACTTTTTTTCGCGAAAGTAAAGTAGTTTTGACATTCTCTGCTAAGTCTCCGATTCTTCGTGATATTGTGTTATTTGACAAAGGAACGGTGTCAACTAATTTATTGGCCTTTTCACCCAACATGCACTCAACAATGTCCTTAACGCATGGCTTGATTAAGTTTTCAGCGATTGTATGGGCTTCGCCAGTTTGCGCAACTCGGAAACTTACTAAGTAGGACGCCATCAACGCATTTTCGTTCACTGTGTGGTTAGTAATAATTGTTTGAGATTTTGTAAGTTCACCATACTCCCTTTTAAAAAAATCAGTCGGTTTGCTTTTGCAATCTGGATGAATCCCCTCAAAATGACGTTTCATTTTTGCTGGAAACATCGCACTATTCGGCAACACTTTGCCGCAAATTACGCATTGGGGTTTTTTGTCACTTGTCTCAGCAAATCCAAGATTTAAATATGAATCGTGTTACTTCCTTTTTACTGTTTTTTTTTTCTGCAGTACTGATCACCATAGAACTAGTACTAGCCACTTTGTATGCCACGCTGTCTCTATTGCGTCATTTTCCTTGGCTCTACAATAGAACAATAAATGGAAAACGTGCAAATTCACAAATCTGAATTGAGGATAACAACAGAAAAAAAAATATTATAAATCCAACAAAACGCATCTAATACAAATGCTGTTCTAGCGATAGGAAACTTCCCATTATGAAATAAACAAATATGTTTTTGTATTATGTACCTGCCAGTTGCTGACTCTTTAGTAACTACTGGGGGTGCTGTTAAGGAGCTTTCCGCGGTTATTTTTAACGACCCAGACTTTAGCCAGCGATCCATAGATAGGTACTATATTTTTGATCTCTCACGATCTTTTGATCTTTTCACGTCGATAGATCCACAGAGTCACATCAATGTACAAAAAAACAAATAAAAAGTAAAATTCACGCACTAAAAGCAAAATATAGATTAAATACACCGCACTACGATTCATTTTAACCTGTATAAATAGATACCGACCCAACAAAAACCGTCTATTGGGCGCATTTAAAACCAGAGAAACGTCGTCCCAGTACAAGTTTCAGTTAGCGTCAGCGTATATGGTCGTCTCTGGTACGTCTAATAATTTCCATTTGTCATTCCTTTTCATTTATTTTGTTTCATTCCCACATCTTTTTACACGAATTATTTTTTAGTTTGTTTGTATGTATTGATTTCTTTTAAATGAGTATTCCAAATTCGATTGCTGCGATTAAAATGACAAGTTCAGAAGCACAAAATTAAATAGTCACTAGTGTAATGGAATTTTGCTATTTCGTTTTTTTTATTTTGCCGCGGAGCACCAGGATATCCTTCGCCGAGCACATTTTGGTAAACGCTGCTCTAGTGTAAAATATGTTCTGTTCTTTAATGCAATAGGACAATGCGGTAGCCAGACAGTCTGGTCTCATTGCTCTTATGCTTGAACCAATGGGTTCGTTTAACCCAGTTTAAAACACATTTAAGCACATTTCGGCGTACGGATTTTGTTTCGCTGAAATTACGTTTTGGTTTTGTTCATGGATCAAAATGTTATTCAAAATTGTCGCCTGTATTTCAACGATTTTACTGTAGAATTCTTCTATTGTGTTATTATTTTGTTTTAAATTATGTAAGTCCCTAATAAGTGTTGTCTCGGTCCTTTTGTCTGAATAATGTAGTATAAGATTGTTTTTAATGTCATTCCATATTAATGGCGTCCCGTACATATTCAGTACTTCATTTGCTTTTCCCTCTATTTTGTTTCGGATTGCACGTAGTAGAATAACCGAGTATGGTGTACCATTTGCATTCGAAACTAAACCTAATATTTCTTCTACATTAGTTATAAATTCGAGAAGTAATCTAGGATTACCGTCAAATTTCGATAGATCCTTTATTACGTCAGGAATGCGAAGCGAGTTAAATATATCATTAAGGGGTATTCTTAATGGACTTGGACCCGCATTAAGATTCGCGTTTGCATTCATATTTGGGATTGGCTTTGACATTGTAACAAATTCTGTGTTAATCAAAGGTGAACTAGTACTTAATATTCTTGAGAACATTAAACCTTCGCCATATTCTTCCTCTTCTGTATTTTCTGTTATAGAGTTGAGGCGTTATGTTGTGAGTTTAGAGTTATGTCCGTAGAGGTTTTTTATATGGGAAAATGATTTTAACTTTCTATGCATATGGAGTAGTGGGATAACGAGCAATTAATGGAAAAATATATCAATAAACTAACTTACATGTATCCCAGTAGATTGAGTATAATAATGTGCTGATTTGATTTTTAAAGCTGTGTAACAAATGTATAAAAGATGTCTTAGAAATGTATTAAAGATGTTAAATTTTTAAAGCTATATTAATGATAAATTAAAGATGTCTTAAAAGTGCACTGATTAAAGTTATTATTTTTCCACTTTTACTGTTGTAGGTCTTCGGTGATTAAAGGATAAAAATCCTACTTCTTTGGGTCACTATATATCGATATTCTTTCGATATTGACGTAGAGTAGCAATAATCCTTCGATACTCTAGTCACAACACCAAAATGTCACTTTTAACTTTTTGTATGTCCATACTTTTACACTATTTTGTTAAAAGAAAAGTCACCGGACTACGCGACTGCGACAATTACGAGTTCGTGGTCTCGCGGAATTAAAAAAAACAACTTATTACCTTGACTGACAAACTTAAACTGCTTTATTGATGATAATTAAACCTTTAAGTTAGCAATGAATTACAAAATATAAATTCTTAGAATGATTAATTGTTTAATTGACAATTTGAATTAAAATAATGTTAAATTTACATTTTTTTCGCCGAAGCCGAATGTTTTGCCGAAGTTGGTAAATTTGGCCGAATGTCCGGTCGGACCCTAATGGGCATACAGCGAAAAAAATGCCCTTCAGCCCCGAATGCGACTTACATCCACTCTAAAACTTCCAAACATTACAAAAACCAAACACAAAAAATCCAACATTGAAGCTATTTACGCAAATCCGTGCATTGTAAATTCGATATTAGCTTTTCAAAACAAATTACCGCAGGTCTTATGTCCATACAGTAATTTGTTTTGTCTACCAACAAAAATTTGCACATACGACCCGCTATTCGCCAGCATAACAAGTACAAAAAAGATACGAGAGCGTATTAAGAGAGCGTATTAAGCCATCGCGGATGCCAGAGCGCTTGGTCTGGACAACTGGAAGCAGCGTGCTCGGGATCGCAGAAGGTGGAAGGCAGCCGTATCTCAGGCAGGGACTCTTCACGGGTCGGGAGCCCGTTAAGTAAGTAAGTAAGTATTAAGATCAATCAGAAGCAGTAGCAGACGTGATGGAATGGGGTTAGAGGGACAACCACGCCCTGTGCACTTTGTAACGGAAATTTAGAACATATAGATCTGTTGCACACCAACGCCCTTTTTACCTTATTTTATATTGTGTTTAAACATATATATATATATGTTGAGCGCCACCTGTGAAAGGGTGGCAATCCTTATACCGTCCGTCTTCCAGAAACTATCCTCCTTCAACAAAACAATTATTATGAAGATAAAAGATAATAACCATCTAAGGAAAAGGACGCTCTTACCTTAAAGACACTTCGACACCATAGGATTCATCTACATATGTATGTATATCTGAGAAGCTCGGAAGTTTGTTCAGTCGATGGGTACGGTGGACATGCTTCCATAAGCGCGAACTAGCTCGCCGGATTGCGGGTTTTTGCACCTTGTAAGCGTAGCTCGCTCTTCTTTGCTGTTTGAGCGCAGCTCGCTGCAAGGGAGGCATTTTACTGCCGCAATTAAGTGTGAGTCAAGATCGTGTTCAAGACTGAATTTATTTAAGAACTAATTCCTATTTATACAAAGTTCTACAATCATCAGCATAAAGTATTCTTATCGATTCTTAAATATGATTCTTATGTTCTAGTTGTACAAAAATATGATTCCTATGATCTAGTTTATGACTGGTGGCGAATGAAAATGTAAACAATAATAATAACAAACACATGAACTCAAGTAAACCATCACGTAGCATGAATCACTGTCGATACCCGGCGATACGAAGTTACAAAATGCTTACTCACGTTCTGTGTGCTTACACTAAATATTGCTTCTATATAAAAAGGCGACTGGATAATTTCTGATGCATTAATAGAGTTTTCTATGCTCGGTTTCCTAGACACATATTTCCAAAGCTTTTGTAAGCTCTCGAGTTCACTGCTATCATGAGGTTCTTCATTTTTTTTACTTTATCCATTAGATCCGCCGTTAACAAAAGTCTCATTATCCATTTTAACGTTTTGACTTATTGTTTGTTCTTCATTTTTTACCTCATTTCTACATTTTCCTAAACACTTGGAATGATCTATTCTTTCACTATCACAGGGATATAAGCCGGATCTACAAAACCATTTGAAATTGCCGTTTGTTTTAAAGAATCGAATGCTTCCATAAGAACAGTAGCGAAATTAAATTTTGTTAGAGCCTCGTTTGGACTGTTTTGTCTCGAACGCAATACAGCTTTATCCATTCATTTCTAAAGGCTTGAAGGCTGATACATCCGCTGGTTGAATAATTCTGGTTGCATTTGGGTAAAAAGCTACTAATATTATTTGCAACTGGTTACATAAAACGCTAATTTCAAAAGTCAAATGACTTTGGTGACCGTTTGAAACTGCACGTTTTGTTTTTTTTAATGAGGATATAATACAATGAGGATACATTGCCGATGTATTCGTAAAACACTTCAGATTTCATCCAACCTGTTTCTGTTTTACCAACACCCCAGTCTTTTGGAACAGATGATATAATTTCTACTGGTAGTCTTTTATATGGATAAATATAGGAGGAGTACATTCACCGGCCGCAGAAAATGTAAACATAACTGTTATTGCAGTTTTAGACTGCGCGTGGTCAGTTTCATAAACATTTTTGTTTCCCTTTCCGGTAAGTACCTTTTCGTTTTTGTGGCACAACTCAAAATTGGTCTCATCACCGCTAAAAACTCTTTTTGGATCTTGTAGTAAAGGGTGATCCATTTCGAGGTTCCCTACTTTTTTAAAGAAAAAAACACAGAAAATTCAAATTTAATGGAGAATGTTTATTATCATTTGAAAGAACATTCTTTGGCATTTATTTTTTGAAGATTATGTCTATCAAATGTTGGCCGTTGCTACGTCGCAGATGGTCCATCCGTTGAGTCCAATTTTCGATCACTCGTTCGAGCATTTCGAGTGGTAACTGGCGAATGACACGCGTGATGTTTTCCTCCAAGGCCTGAATCGAAGCGGGTTTGTCGGCATACGTTTTGACTTTACATATCCCCACAGGAAAAAGTCTAACAGTGTGATATCACACGATCTTGGTGGCCAATCGACCGGCCCAAAACGTGAAATTATGTGCTCACCGAAATGGTCTCTCAATAAGTCCATTGATTGATGCGATGTGTAGGAAGTGGCGCCGTCTTGCTGAAACCAAATGTCGCCGAGATCACGAGCTTCAATTTCAGGCATCAAATAGTCGGTTATCATGGCACGATAACGGTCGCCATTGACGGTTACGTTCGCACCGGCATAATTTTTAAAGAAATATGGACCGATGATTCCACCGGCCCACAAACCACACCAAACCGTTGTTTTTTCTGGATGAAGTGGCAGTTCTTCAAACTCTTCAGGTTGCTCTTCTTCCCAAATGCGGCAATTTTGTTTGTTTACATTCCCATTGAGCCAGAAATAGGCCTCGAAAACGTCGGATCTTCTTGGAACTTTTCAAGAGCCCTTAGAGCGAAGCGATGTCGCTTGGGAAGGTCGAGCGGCTTCAGTTGTTGCACAAGCTGTATTTTGTACGCTTTCAATTTAAGATCTTGACGTAAAATGCTCCAAGTCGTTCCATACGTCAGTCCGAGTTGCTGCGAACGGCGCCGAATCGACTCTCTACAGTCTTCGTGTACACTCTCGGCTACGGCCGCTATATTTTCTTCACAGCGTGTTGGACGTGGTCTATTCGGTCGAATATTATCCAATAATGAATGCTGGGTCTCAAAATAGGTGATGGTGTTGCGAATAGTACGCTCAGTAGGCCGATTATGTTGACCATAAGTTGAGCGAAGTGCACGAAACACATTCCTCACAGAACGTGAATTTTCATAATAAAGTTGAACAATTTGTAAACGTTGTTCACGCGTAAGTCTTTCCATTATGAAATGCCAATCAATACTAAACAAAAATAACATGACAGCATGACACGACTCACACGTGATCTGTCAAAAAAGGCTATTGAAAAAAGTATCTCTAATTGGATCACCCGTTATATCAAAATACCCTTTGAATAGATCTGCTTTGATCTATAAACAAAGACTTGGACTGATTTGTGACAAGTGATTTTATTTACAAATTTCAAAAGCTTAAATACTATTTTTCTTACACCTAGATCGTGGGAATACAATTTTAGAGTTGGGAAAATTGGGAATTTGCTTATCAGCGCCAGACGAAATCCGATGCAATGTCTGGGCTTGGGAGCAGGTTTCTATTTTATTGTATGCAATGTGGGAATTGCGTAGACTTAAGTTTCAACTTGAAACGGCGTTGAGATCCTGGAGCTCAAATACTATGTTTTTTGGATTAAGATCTATCTTGTTTTTTCTTCTTTGGGAAAATATGACAAAAATCAGCAACAAAACAGCAATAAACGATGTGTATCCAATGGTGTATTGATGTATGTCATGATGAGTTAATAAGTTTGGTAGGTTTTGTTGAGTTTTTTGATCTGCAATCTTCTTAATTAATAGGGCTAGGCCATCATCTCCGCGAATGATGGATTCATTTACTTCAATCGTCACCTGAAGATTATCTTGAAGTGATTTTCTAAGTGGTATCCCTAAGAGCCGGCTAAGGTTTAGAGCTGGTAAAAATGAGAAAGATGAGTTTGCTGTGTAGAAATTGTGAGAATTGATTGTCATTGTTGGTTGCTTTATAGCACAATTTTGGGCTAATTTTAATAGTCCTACTCCAAGTAACTTGGTTCTGCTTATATCGGATCCACACACTATAGAAATAGTTTCTTCTTGTTGAAAGGCTAATATCCAGTGATTCGGGTTGTGTAATTGGATCCACATCTTTCCTGGACTGGTAGTTTTGATGATACAGAAAGGTGATAACTTTTTTCTGTGATTGAGAAAATGTATTTCACACTGATTTTCCACTGAATGTGTGTTAAAAATTGGATGGCGTTGCTTGCAGATATATTTCCGCTCATCGATTTGTAGACATCCTTGGTATTCGACTTGTAAGCTGGAAAGTATTGCTCTCTATATGGGGTTATGGCCAGAAACGATGTCGATGGTTGTATGAATACGAAAGAGCCGTTGTGTGGAGACTTGGTTGCCTAACAGTGGTAGTTTGACGAGAAACAGTATTGTGGTCGAAGTTACACGGACCTTTCCTCTTAAAAGTTCATATAACTTTGGTAGATTGTGCTCATCGTATCCAGGAAAAGTTAAGTTGGGTGGTATATCTTTCCGGATTTTGTTGAGCTCACTGTACAGTTGTCTTGGTGATAAAAGGAGTGAACTAATTCTTCCTTGGTGAGTATCAGTAACTGCCTCGAGAATCGCTAGTTGAGTCCGTTTAAATCTGTCTATTAACTTAGACACATAAATTGTAACTGAGCTAAGTACTTCTGCTTCTATTAGTGTTTGGTTGAGGGTATCGACAGCGTGGTGCGTTTGAGTCAATTGTTGTTTCACAATAATGAACTGGGTACTTATCGCAGTTATAGACTTGTTGAGAACATTTGCTGTCGATTCGATAATAGATGTTTGGTTTTTGCTCAATTCCATCAGGTGTTTCTCGTTCTGGTTTACCTTTTCGATGTTATCTTCAATGAAATGTGCATAATCTTGATCCAGAATACCGAACAATTTGTTTGCGATCGTGCCGATAACATCAAATGGAGATCGTTTTGTCCGTATAGCTACACCATTTCTATGTTTCAAAATATCGTTCAAGGCTTCAGATTCCTGTAGTTGTTGTTCTAGTTGCATGATAATTGAGTTACAAATGATAGTTGGGTGTCGTTGCAAAGTTTCACATTTTTGTTTCAATCTATTGACGCCATCTTTGAGTCCCTGATACTCGTGCCAATAGTTGGACATGTTGATATAAACGAAGACATTCCACTCATTAGTGATTAAATTAGCTTCACCTAGGTCTTCGAAGTATATTCCAGGGTTGTCATCGAATGTTTTAACTTCCACCGCACCTTGTGGTTTTGTTTGTCCTAAAGCTGTTCCAATTAGTAATAAGCCCATTAGAAGTGTTTTGAGTGGGTTTATTTTTGGTTGATTTGTAAAAGATACTGAACGTTTTCGTTTAAGAGCTGAATTATCAGATCTAGTGTTTATTGGAAGGAATCTGCCTTTGAGAGGATGATTTACGCCCGAGGTTCTTAATATTACTGTAGGCTTAGTAAGTGACTCCTTTGGCGGTTTTTGCTGTATTTCTGAAGGCAGTGGACAGATATTAGCTATGGATCTTCGCACTTCTCCATTAGATGTCTTGATATCGACTACCCGTGTCCTTTCTGTTGTTTGATTGGGGCTACACGGGATACCAATTGTACATTGACTTCTCCTCGATGATTTGTAGACTTCAGATATACTACGGCTCCGTATGCCCGCTGAGAAGCGTCGGAGAAAGCATGAAGCTCCGCACAAGTTGAATCTGCTAACATTATGTGCCGTGGTATCTTTAGGTTGTTGAGTTGGAGGAGACTCTTTCTAAAGGCAGTCTATTTAGTGTGCATCGACATTGGTAATGCAGCGTCCCAATCTAATTTTGAGATCCATAACTCTTGTATAAATACTTTGGCTAGCATAACTACTGGACCCATAATTCCCATTGGATCAAAAATATGGGCTCTGTCCGCCAATATTGATCGCTTCGTCACCTTTGTTACTTCTGTCCATTTAGTTTTGATGAGGAATTGATCCGATGATGGCAACCAGGTCATACCAAGAGTTTTAACTGATCCTTCCTTTTGATCGGGTAGCACATTTTCCGCTTCACAGTCTGCCTTGGGTATATCCGCAAGGAGTGCTGGTGTATTTAAACACCATTTTCGCAGATGAAATTGTCCTTCTGCTAGTAAACCTGCTCCTTCTTCAAGCGAAGAGCCCCATTGAGGTCGTTGGTGCCCGTTAAGATATCATCCATGTAGATATCTTGCTGAATAATAGTCGCTGCCAGGGTATGCCTGCTATCCGGCCAAATCTTGAAGACATCTTATCGCTATGTAAGGTGCAGATTTGGTTCCGTAGGTAACGGTGTTTAGCTGATAAACCTTCAGTGGTTGATTCGCAGTATCTCTCTAAATGATATGCTGGAACTGTTTGCCGTAGTCATCCATCAATATTTGGCGATACATCTTGGAGATGTCGGTCATAAATACATACGTATGGACTTTGAAGCGTCGAAGAATGGAAAGTAGGTCATTCTGCAATGCTGGTCCAGTGTGCAAAATATCGTTGAGTGATATATTCGTTGATGTCTTTTAGGATCCATCGAATACCACCCGTAACTTTGTGGTACTGCTTTCTGACCTCAGGACGCAATGGTGTGGTAGAAAGAAATTAGGGGTTTTTATTGATTTTCCATCAATTTCCTTCATGTGACCTAATTCGATATATTCCGTCATGAACTCAGAATACTGTTGACGAATTAGCGGCAGTTTACTCAATCTCTTCTCCAAGCTGAGAAATCTTCGAGTAGCTATTTCCCTCGATTCCCCAAGACTGCTTGGGTTATGTTTGAATGGCAGCTTCACAATATAACGACCAGAATTTGTTCTTTTTGTTGATGTTGTGAACACTTCTTCACACTGCCTATCCACTTTTGACAATTGCTTTTGTTTAAATGCAGATGTGACTGGAGCTTCCTCCAAGTTCCAAAACCGTTCTACCAGATTATCCAATGATGAAGTGTCGACTCCGATACCGCAAAATAATGTTGATGGTATTTCAAATGTAGTCCTTCCAATGACTACCCATCAAAGTAAAGTGTTCTGCAACGTGGGCCCTCCGTTATTGATTTTTATCTGTCCTATCGACAGTAGCTCGGGATAAAGTTCTGCTCCGATGAGAATATCCACTTCTTGAGGTTGGTTAAACGTTTGATCGGCTAGTTTGAAGTTCTTTGGTAGCCGCCATTGACTACTATCGACGTATTGGCTGTGTTGCCTGGATGTTATCGTTTTCAGCACATAAACTTGTAAATTTGTACTGTAGCCAGTAAGGCGTGACTGAAGGTACAGATTCACTGCCTTACTGATTTGGATAGGGTTATCTCCCTTTCTTTGATACCATATCGTCTGAATTAGTTGTTGACAAGCTAGTTCTATTGTCGATTGTTGGTATTTGAGTGTTCATATGTTTCTCTTGAACCTCTGGTGTTTGGATATGGAGCAGTGTGTGGTGAAATTTCTCGCACTTCGTGCAATGTCCCGAAGTACCATTAGAGGTTTGATGACCGAATCTTAAGCAATTGAAGCATCTGCTCAACACCTTCACTTGCTTGATTCTTTCCACTGGCGTGAGTTGCAGAAATTTGGGACATTTGAAAATGGTTTGATTATGTTCATCGCAAATGGCACATCTAATACCTGTCTCTTTCTTCCCTGCAAGAGTTACTCGCGCCAATCGTTTGGTATCATCGAAATTTAATTTGTTGGTTTTAGTACCCAGTGCCTCCAATGATTGGAATCTAGTCTCCAAAAATGAAAGGAACTCATGGAAACTGGGTAGCGCCTTCGGTTGAGGTTGTGAAGAGGTTGTGAAGTGCCGAATTAATTTCTCGGCTTCCCCAGTAAGTGTTGTCTTAAGATAGAACAACTTCTGGCAGTTAGCGATTGGTTGATTGTGCACTAATTCAGTGAACAAGTCACTATACTGTCGCCACTGTAGGTAGTCCCCATCGAACTTCGGTAGGGTGATTTTAGGTAAATTCAATGTGGCGCTAGGCATGCTTATTGCAGATGTCGATGTAGCTTGGGATGTCATTCGATGGGTTGTTAACTCTTCTAGTCGTGTGGATAACGCAATCATATTGCTGTTTACTTTATCCTCCAACGTTAGATATCCCTCCAATTTGTTCCATCCTGAATTAAATTAAAACAAGTCCGACTTTTATTGTGGGGAAAATTATACAAAAACCCCACATTTATTGTCTCCTGTTCACTTCAAGAATAAAACATGACATCTCTTCTTGGAGTCAGAGGTCTAACTAACTACTAAATATTAATACATTATATCTTCTCGTGTGGCAGTGTTGCCATACGTAACACAATTGGTATTCTTCTGCATGAGTGTCTTCTAATAGTTCTGCGATTTGTTGATGTATTTCCTCTATTTGGCCCCAATATTTATTTATTGTATTTAACTGCAGCTGACAGAACGTAGTAGTCCATGCTTCCATAGACATTTCGTCAAGCTTTGTAAACACCCGTTGCAATATTTGTGCAATCGACTTCTGCCGTCGAACAATTTTTACCACCTCGGGTATCGGATTGATGCCTGTGTATAGCCTCTGCAGCTCGTCCGATAACGCCTTCTGCCTGGCAATGACGCGGAATACTTCAATCTCATCCATGACTGTAGTTATCCGTTGATATATGTTGTTGTGTTGATACCAGTGTTGTAGCCATGGTTACGCTTTGATTTATTCTGAGAGTACGATCCCCAAACAAAAAAAAGAACCAATGTTTGAAGCCCTGGTTACGCTTATTTCGGCTAGAATGATTTGCCCCTTACCACTGGTGGGGGGAAGCAACATCACGTCGGGGTCACCAAAAATGAATAGATCTGTTTTGATCTATAAACAAAGACTTGGACTGATTTGTGACAAGTGATTTTATTTACAAATTTCAAAAGCTTAAATACTATTTTTCTTACACCTAGATCGTGGGAATACAATTTTAGAGTTGGGAAAATTGGGAATTTGCTTATCAGCGCCAGACGAAATCCGATGCAATGTCTGGGCTTGGGGGCAGGTGTCTATTTTATTGTATGCAATGTGGGAAACTTAATGTGCTGAAGGTGAAAATAGGGAATCGTGCATTTGGGAATAAGTGTGTTGGGAAAATCTAATAGGAAGGTCAGATTGCGTAGACTTAAGTTTCAACACCTTTCGTTTTTCACGTAAATTTCTATTTTCTCAAACCAACTTCTAATATTGTCCTTAGACACATTAGCGCTTGCACTTGTAATAGGTTCCGACACTCGTATCTGGATCTAGAACGACAGTGGACGACTGTTCTACATCTGGATGTCTTATGATGAAAGACGAGTACAATTTTCCCCGGGGAAATTATCTTTAAATATGTTTGGTCTCTTGTTTTTTATTGAGAAGTGTTGCACGCTAATCTTTAGTCCCAGTTTTCTTTGTTGAAACCCTTTACTGCCGCATTCTTTCATCCATTTTATTTGCTCTTCTTCGTCGGTTAGAACTGTATTCGGACTGTATTTTCGCTTAAACTGAATTGTAGCGTCGATCTTGGAATACCATATTTTTGCTTAAAAAGCAGTTTGAAATAAGCTTTCATTATGTTTTTTTCATATTTGTGCATTTTTCTAAAACTGGGCACCTAAAGACAATTGAAGGAAATAATTTATTAAAAAAAAAATAACAGGAAAATAGTGTCTCAATTCTCAATTTTCAAATGATGGGCAGTGTATTTTGTGCCAGTTATTGGCTCAACCCAATGATTGGCACAGTGCCCATAACGGGGTAATCGGCCCTACTACCAATGATGGGCACAATGATTATGTTGGCACCATTAAAAACGTTATAAATAATATATTTTAATAAGTTTTAAACAACAATACCTTAAATTGAGTCTTTTAATAACAGGGAAACTTATAAAAACAGTTAAATTTGTTAATTTCAAGAACAAAAACAAACTTCTTTTTCACTGTTACCCTTATGAAATCGTTAACGTTTATGGCAAAAAATCGGGCAAGATTTATCACAGTTTGTTAAGTGTATTGAAGTTAGTACTACCAGCATAAAGAAATGCAAAGGTGCTGCCAGACTAACAGAATATGTTCACGGAAAAATATTGCAAGCGAATTTGAGTGATCACGTGGGGGTAATTTGGTTAATCGCGTGGTGTAATTTTGTTTATCACGTGGTGTGTTTTGGTTAATCACGTGGTGTAATTTTGTTTATCACGTGGCGTAATTTTCGCTTTTGCATTAGTGCGTTATATTGGCGTAATCAATTACCTGAATGCTCGATTACTGATCGAATGATTCATTTCATTAATTACACGCTGTTTTGGTTTATACGGTGTAATTTAATCGCTATATGATGATTTTTGCCTTTTTATATATTTTTTCTTATATACATATCTATGTATAGATATGTATTTTATATATATATATATATATGTATTTTATATATATGGTATTTTATATGTAGGAAAATACAGTTTTTATTTTTCGCAATAATATGACAATGACAATATTCTCGTAATAAAAAGATTAAACAAAGTATTCGAATTCAAAATTAAAACACAAAAGTAACCCAGAGTATTCCCGTGACCGCCGTCGTTCTCAGATGGATAAGAACTGACTCCATAACCGCTCGCCAACTGCATGCCAACGCCGCCATCGTCACCGTCATCCGATGCATTCCCACAGATACATTCTGCTGAGTAGTGGGTACCATCCCCATGCCCGAATACACCAGCTAACCAACCAGCCGATTCAGCACATTCCAGCGACGAAAACACAGACATTAGTTACTTACTGGGCCTCAACCAATACGCCTCTCCAGTTAGCACGATCTTTGGCTAACTGCCTCCAGTTGCGCACTTCAAGTTGGTTGAGGTTCCCTTCCACTTCCGCGCGCCACCTTAGGCGAGGTCTTCCTCTACTGCGTTGTCCCTCCGGATTGGATTCGAAGACTCTTCGGGCCGGAGCGTTGGTGTCCAAAGTCCCTCATTACCTCAAAATTATAGCTGTCTGTCGTGACGTTCTGTCCAATTCGTCGATGTTGTGTGTCCCTTCTTGTTGACAGCATATATTTTGTTTTGCCCTTATTACCACTAAACCCATTTTTGCCGCTTGTGTACTGATGCTTGCAAACGCACCAGTGACAGCTCGCTGTGTTCTGTCAATGATGTCGATTTCGTCAGCGTATGCAAGTAGTTGCATAGACTTCTGGAAGATTGTGCCTCTGGTGTTGGCTTGCGAGTTTCGCACAATCTTCTCAAGAATGATGTTGAAAAAACACATGACAGTGCGTCACAATGTCTAAATCCTTTTTTGACATCAAAGGTCTCGGTGAGATTCTTACCGACCTTTATGGAGCAGCGAGCGTTCTTCATCGTCATTCTGCACAATCGGACAAGTTTGGCAGGGATGTCAAAACTAGATATGGCTCTATAAACCCTGTCGTATGCGGCCTTAACGGATCTGCCGTAGTCTGAATATTTGGTCCGTTGTGAACTTACCGGGCCTAAAACCGCACTGGTAGGGACCAACCAGATCGTTGACAAAAGGTTTCAGGCGTTCACGATGTTAAGAATACTGATACCTCTATAGTTGGCGCAGTTAAGAGGGTCTCCTTTCTTGTGGATCGGGCAAACAATGCTGAGGTTCCATTCATCAGGCATACTTTCCTCTGGTGTATGCTCTCCACCAAATCATCTCCCTCTGCCTTGAAAAGTTCGGCAGTTAAGCCGTCCGGTCCAGCAGCCTTGTTGGATTTCAGTTTGGATATTGCTATCCTCACTTCATTTTGGTCAGGTGGGCGGGAGTCTTGGCTTTCATCACTCATGTTGAATGGTTCATTCTGCCTGACAGCGGAATTTGTGTCGTCATCGCCCTTTAACAGTCTGCAGAAATGGTTTTTCCATATCCTCAGCACCGACTGTGTTTCCACTACTAGGTTTCCTTGTTCGTCTCTACAGGTATCTGCTTGGGTATTGTTGCGTTGACACGTTCTTTTTACCTTTTGGTAAAACTTCTGAACACTGTTCCTGGAGTAACACCTCTCTGTTTCCTCGATCGCGCGCTTCTCATGCTCTTTCTTTTTCATCCGGAGAAGCCGGTGTTCTTCCCTCCTCTTTTGCTCGTAGAGCTCACGAGCCGCTCTCGTCCTTCTGTGCAGCGCCGCGTCGTAGGCACGTTGTTTTGCTGCAAATTCAATTTTACTAATATTATTTTATTTAAAAAAAAACTATTAAAAACCAAACTGGCAGCGATTCTGCCTACAAAATTAATGAACACTTTTTGCTTAAAAACTATGGCTTAAATACTAACGGAGGCGAGACATCCAACGACGAAGTGTTCCCACAGGTTCTCACTCATTACACACCGTACGTGATGGAATGCGGGTCCAGCAATGTCGACGAGTCATATTCCGGACAGTACAAACGCGCTGTCAGCGAAGTTCATGGCAGACTCAAGGGAAGCGATGGTGTGCTTCGGGTTTCTCCACATGAATTTATTCTGTATTAACTCCTCCACCCTCAAATTCGAGTGTCCTCACTCGTGACCTTGTAATATGGCGGGCTTCGGCTTAAGCTAACACTTTTGATTGGTGCTGGTCGTTCCAAAATCTCTGCAGGTGATTCTATTGGTAATTCGGCTGCTGCTTGCGTAAAAACAGTATCAGGGATATTACCACGGCTGCTATGATGATGATGGTTGACAAACTGTAAGTAGCTATCAAGTGCGTTTTGTTTCTTTTTTGGTTTATGTAGTAAGTATTGTTTAGGTGCAGCTCTTTCATTACTTCGAGAGTTAAGAGTTCTTCAAAGGTTTTTGATGGTGACTCTAATTGTACGATGGCCGGAAGAGGTCTTGAGGTGGGAATTTCGTTGGAGACAAAGGTTCGTCCATTCACGACGATGGTAGCATTATGATATTGTACTATAAATGTTCCCGTTACACTGAGCGTGTCGTTGTTGACTAATATTGACCCGTTGAACTGGTTGAGAAGTAGTGACCCAGGGAGTATTTCCTCGACTGTTGGAATATGTTGATTGTTGATTTTGATGGTTGATTTGCTGGTCTGCTTCGTAATAGGTTCGGGATGCACTCCGTATCACTTAAGTTTATAATTTCGTTAATCTTACAAATAGTTAAATCATTGAATGCTGGGCAATTATTCTTAATTCCATAAAAATCATTTCCGCATTGGAGCATATCACTAAATTCGATTTTGGTTACAACTAATTTTCTTTTAATCGGCTTAATTAACAATCTTTTACAATCTTTCTTTTCTGTGGTAGGCACACTCACAATATAAATCATAGTTGTTATTTTAGTGGCTATCTTCATATTAGCAAATTCAAATGCCTCCTCCATGTTTACATAGGGTAAGTTGTTATTTTTCCAAAATGAGCTCTAACTAAATTTATTTCGGTATTCGACAGTATAAAAGAATTTACTATACCAGCTTTCGCCCACTGTAAGGCATGTTCTACATTCGTTATCTCTTCTTTAATTACATCTAGTCTGTATTTAATGCTGGTAGAATATTCTTTTTTAATTTCGACATTAGTTTTCAAAGTCTTAATTTTATGATTCGTGACATTTGAAATGTTATTTATTCTTTCTAATGACAGTCTGTTTATAATAAATTGCTTATTGTTATTATCTAGTAGGTTTTGGGTTTTAGCTTTTACAATTTGGAAATCGTGGTGGTCCGGTGTACCGGCTATCCATTTCCATGCAGTTCCTAGAATGTTTATTGCCCTTTTCTTTTTGACTATAGGTTTGATGCGGTTAAGTCGGTTGAGGATTTCAGTGATTTCATGGGATAGGTAAGGGTGTATGGGATTGTCTTTACTTACGTTAGTTTGGATTTTGAACTGTACATCATTAATTATATCTTGGTATGCGGCAAGGTCGATTATGTGTACCAGTTTAAATGAACCGGTTTGCAGTTTCGCTATTCCTGTATTCAGGGTAACCACTTTTGAATTTGAATAATCCAGTATTTGAACCTCTGCGAGGCCCACAGTTATAAAAGACCTAGAAGAAGACATCAGCTTTTAAAATTGACCTTATGGACGATTTTGCCTGATTCGGTTAAGACCGTAGTTGAATAATTCTCCTTGACTATTTCCTTTCTGTACCTTTCGGAAAGCTTAGTACCTACTCGTCTATTGACTTTTACGAAGATAACTTCGCCGGGAAGGTAATTTTTCACGGGCTGCCGGGTTTTATTATGATATTCTAAATCTTTATTTTGTTTTTCTTTCAACTTCAATATGTTCTCCTTTCTAGCCCTTTCAAATTGTTCGAGGTGAGTGCTAACGTTTCTTCCGAAAAATACCTCTATAGGTTATTGGTAGTGGAATGAACCGAAAAATTGTACTCATAGATAGCACGATCTAACAGCTCTTCAAACGATCTATGTACTCGGTCTGCCTTAAGGCACCTGAAATCTTTCCACTTGACCGTTAACGAAGTTTGAATACGGGGGAGTCTTGTAGATTTCGATTCCCAACTGGTCCTGGAGCATGAAGCATATTGAGGCAGAATTGAACGCTTTTTCATTGTCGAAAACAATGGCTTTGAGTACACCATACGCGAATAAAAGTTGCCTTAACGGCTCTCTAATATCTTCAATTGCTCTTGATTTCAAGATGCGAGCCTGGGCGTACTTGGAAAATTTATCGATCGCCGTTAGGACCAGATTAGCATCTGTGGAATAGATGTCGACGTGTAATATATGACCGGGATGTTCGGGGATAGGAGTGGCTTGCAGCTCCGGCTTATTTGTGTTGTTTGCAGGTAACGCATTGCTTAACTATTGTATGAATTTTAGACTTCATTTTCGGGAAATAAAATTTTTGAAGTAATTGGATTTTATTTTCTAAGCTATTGCGGTGCGCTCTTTTATGTTCCTCCAGAATCTCTTCCTCTTGCTCAGTTTCATTCCGTAGGTCTTTAACTCTAGTTTGAGTAAACCTTGTTTTATAAGATTTGAAATGTGTAGGATAGATTTCCTGAATTTTACCCATTATTTCTTCAGTTGTGAAAATGCCATTGATGACACTTGGGTTCAGATGCCGTTTGAGCAGCAGCTGAATTAAATCTTCCTCAGAATAAGTCTGCCTAGAAATTATGTGTCTATGAAAGGTAGGAAACGGAATTTGAAATTGGTAACTATCTTGGTTTCCAGTGAAGAACATCAATTGGTTCTTAAAAACGTTTATCGGACTCTCGACAGTTTCGATTAGTTCGTGAGCCGAGCTTTCGCTGCTGTGATGCGTAGCAGTCATAGCGTTCACTTGAGATACCTGTGGAGGCCGAGAAAGCGCATCTGCAACTACGTTACTTTTCCCTGGTTTGTAAGGTAGTTCATAATTATATTCCTCGAGAATCGCTTTCGTCTTGGAATTATTATTCTTATTACTCAGGGCATACGTTAAAGGGTTATGGTCTGTGTAAATGTTTACACTTGAAGTACCATACAAATAACTTCGTAAAGACTTCAATGCCCAAATTATCGCAAGAAGTTCTTTCTCGTTTGCTGCGTAGTCTTCCTCTGTCTTGCTCAGTGTTCGTGATATAAATGATATGGGTCTGTCGTTCTGTGCAAGGACAGCGCCAATGGCGAAATTAGAAGCATCAGTTGTCAATTCGAATGGCTCTTTGAAATTAGGGTATGCAAGAATGGTGTCTTTCGAGACAAGTGAATTTCTTATTTTGTTGAAGGCCGCGATGGCGTCGGGGTTTAGATGAACTAGTTTTTGGCTAGATTTGAATTTCGACATACGTCCCTCCTCCCCCCTTAAAAGGGTTGTCAGGGGCTTGGCGAGCTTCGCGTAGTCTTTTACGAAGCGGCGGTAATACCCTGACAGACCAAGAAATGACCGGAGTTCTTTAAGAGTATTCGGAATGGGAAAATTTGTGATGGCCTCTACCTTTGCGGGGTTCGTTTTAATACCCTCAGAGGATATCACGAAACCTAGGAATTCAACCTGCTCTTTAAAGAAATCACACTTCTCCAGCTGTAATTTCATGTTAGCTTCGTAAAGAATTTTAAAGATTTCTTCAATGTGCTTTATGTGGTCTTCTTGGTTTCTGCTAAAGATGATAATGTCATCTATGTATACATAGCCGATTTTTCCAATGGCATTGCGCAGTATATCGTCAAGAGCTCTTTGAAAAATAGAAGGCGCATTTTTTAACCCAAATGGGAGCCTTGTGAATTCGTATTTTCCATTATTTATGGAAAACGCCGTTTTTTCGATATCAGATTCCTTTAACGGAATCTGATGAAACCCGCTCTTTAAATCAAGCACCGTAAAGTACTTGTTTTTCCCTAATTGCGCAAGCACTTCATTAATTTCAGGGATCGGGTAGCGATCCGCTATGGTAACGGAGTTCAATTTCCTATAATCAATCACCATCCGATATTTCTTGTTCCCCTCTGAATCTGATTTTTTTGGCACTATCCACACCGGTGAATTATAGGGCGACCGTGAAGGTCTAATTATTCCGTCGTTGATTAAGCTTTGCACTTGTTTATCCACTTCATCCTTGAGAGATACAGGGAATGGATAGTATCGGGTATACACGGGAGTATCTGAGTTGGTGCGGATCTCACTTTCATACCATTTCCAATTTTCATATAATTTTGTTTAGTGTGGATAACGGCCGACAGCTCTTTTAGCAGGCTATCGTTACCCAATATAGCATGGAAGGACTTCAACGATGGCAGAAGGAAAAATTTAATTTTGTAGTTGTTTAAACCGAAGAGGCTCGTGTTAACGTGGTGGCTGACCTTAATACTGCCACCTACAGAATTTGCATAAAAACATTTGTCGTTAGGTACTGGCTTGTCCACTAATTGGGGTTGTGTGTAATTTCTATTCGATCCAGTGTCTATTAAAATGTTGATAATCTCTCCGCTCCTCGTCCTACTTTCAAAATAAGGTAGCGAAGAGGTACTTAATCTAAAAAATGAATGTCTGTGAAATCCGTGATTTCATCAACATTAGTGTCAGGGACATACTCAGATTCTTGCAATGGCTGAGTATATTCATCAAAGGTTTGATCATAATTACAATCTTCGGAATGTATAACTTCATCATATTCGCTATTGATGTGGAAATTGGGTTGTGGCTTGATGGAGTTAAACTAAGGTTGTCTTGGCGTAGATTGTTGGGGGTTTGGCATTGGCCCTCGTTGTGAAAATTGGTGCGTCCTAGCTTGAGCACTCTGACCTAAAGGTTCTGCTTTAAATTGTTGATTTGGGTAATGGGGAGGTTGTTGTTTGTTGCAAATGATGGTCTGTAGCCTGGTTGAGGTTAATACTGATATCTTTCCACGTTCTGGTGCTGATAAAATGATGCTCGAGGCGGTTGTTGATTTGGAAGCTGTATAAGAATTACTTACGCTGGCGCACTAGAAAAAAGAGTACACATTGGCCGCGCAGTCCTATACATCCGGAAACTGAAAGTCGATAGAAAAAGTAGTCGGAAGCCAACAATTATTAATAATTTAACACTTTATTTTGGAATTTATACGAGTAATGAAAAACGTGTGTCTGCCAGTGATCCGAAATCAAGAACGAACGAAACCAAACTGAACTCGACTCGTCTCCCCCTTCCATCTCGTTCCTGCACGAATATGTGTGCGTGAGCAGTGAATGCCGCCGCTGCTGCAGTCGATTGAGAGTTGCCACCCTCGTAATATTGAACATCCTGCCCGGCTGAACAGGTATGTTCAGGACTATTCCAGGAGTTTGCACACCTTTTGTACAGGTCGGGTGCATTCGCCAGTTGCATGTTTTATAGTTACCACACGGATTAAGCCATCCTGCCCAGGATGCACTGCAATTATCCGGCCAAGTCGCCATTGTGTTGCTGGGAGGTTTTCATCCCGGATGAGTACAATATCATGAAGTGCCAAGTCAGTATTGCCTTTATGCCATTTGGATCGTTGTTGAAGTGTACTAAGATATTCATCGTGCCATCTACGCCAAAAATGTTGTTGCATTTGCCTAAGCTTGCGCCAGTAGGATAAACGATTTGTAGGAACATCCGTTACGGGTTTGTCTGGTATCGCAATGATTGGTCGGCCAATTAAGAAATCCCCAGGGGTGAGTGCCAGTTGATCATCCCAGGAGTCATGTAAAGCCACAATAGGTCGTGAATTTAAACATGCTTCCACATGTACCAATAGGGTGTGTAGTTGATCATAGTAGATTGAATGGTTGCCAATAACGCGATGTAGATGTTTCTTAGCCGATTTTACCGCGGCCTCCCATAATCCGCCATGATGGGGTGCTCGTGGTGGTATAAAATGCCATTGTGTACCTTTGTTCGCCAGTTGTTGTTGAGTGTATCCATTATGCCAATGTTGCAGATCTTCTGCCATGATTCGATTAGCGCCTGTGAATGTTGTGGCGTTGTCACTGTATAATTCATGACATGGGCCGCGTCGACTGATGAAACGTGTGAATACGTTGATGAATGCTTCCGAAGATAAGTCCTCTGCTAACTCGATATGAACTGCCTTAGTTGCCATGCATACGAAGATAGCAACATATGTCTTCTTTTCGGTGCGAACTCGCTTTGCGCCAATTCGTATGTTGAATGGGCCACAGTAATCTACGCCTGCAACTGCAAACGGTGGTGTCGGTGTAACTCGCGCTCTTGGAAGTGATGCCATACGTTGTGCTGCCATGCTATGTTGATGACGTCTGCAAATCGCGCAGGAATGGATGCATCGTTTTACAAGAGTGCGCAAATGTAGAATCCAGTATTTTCGCCTAAGAGTATGCAACATGAGTAGAATGCCACCATGGAGTGTATCTTGATGCACCTGCCGTATTATAAGACTGGTGAGTGTGCCTTCCTTTGCCAAAATGATTGGGTGTTGTTGCTCTTCGCCAATGTCCGCATTCTCCAACCTTCCTGAAACACGGAGTAAGCCACTCGCAGAATCGATATATGGTGCTAAAGAAATTATTTTGCTTGAAGGTAAAATAGGTTGCCTTTTGCGGAGTTGGGCTATTTCTGGATAAAAAAACTGTTGTTGTTCGGCCTTTATGTGCCAATTTATCGCGAGGTCCAATTCCTTTACAGAGACAGGGTTACGCCTGTATTCACGATGAGCCTCCTTGCAACGGAATATAATTGCTGTTGTTCGAAGTAGTTTACCAAGACTACTGAATATGTCGACCAATGGAATTTCAATTTTCTCGCCATCCTTCCAGTAATACGTCTGTAGGGAAAATGATTGTGTCGCCTGAGCCAGATGAGATGTGGGTGGTTTCATTTCAGCTTCTACTAATTCTGCCTCCTGTGCGGTAAGAGTGCGAAGTATTGACATTGGGTAATGTTCGGGCACTGGACCTTGCCACCAAAGTGAATGGTTAACTAAAGCTACTGGACTGATGCCACGACTTGCGCAATCAGCAGGATTGAGCTGAGTGCGAATATGATGCCAATTATCCACGCTTGAATGTTCCTGTATAAATGCCACTCTTGCTGCAACAAACTGTTTCAGTTGTGATAAAACCTTAGGAATCCAATACAAAACGATTTGGGAGTCCGTACAAAGAGTGTAGGGGAGTCCTTCCAAATGCAAAGCCATCCGAATGTCCTTCATGAGCTCGGTGAGCAACTTAGCTGCACAAAGTTCAAGCCTAGGTATTGTGATTGTTTTAATCGGAGCCACCTTCGTTCTGGCTGCAATTATCCGGGTTACATGGGTGCCATCCTTCTGCCTGGTACTGAGATATACAACGGCAGCATACGCCTTACTGCTAGCGTCGCAAAAGCCATATAAGCATGATGAAGTTTCTGGAGCCATGCCGAGCCACCGAGGTATGCGAAGAACTTCCAGGTGCCTAAGTTGATTACGGAAAGTGAGCCATTCATTGAGCAAATCAGATGGTACCGGTTCATCCCATCCCAAGCCAGCCTGCCATAGTTTCTGAATGATGATTTTAGCCACGATGACGATAGGTGCTAACATGCCAGTTGGATCGTATAATCTCGCTGCATCACTAAGTATCTGTCGTTTGGTGTTCGTTGCATGGTCGTCTAAGCGTACTCGATAAAATAATTCATCGGTTGATGAATCCCAGTGTAGCCCAAGAACAGTTGTTTCAGCAAGCTGTAATTCCATATCGGATGTGCCGGATTGATGTGAGAAATGTGCCAAGACCTTAGCGCTATTTGTTTTCCATTTACGGAGATGGAAATGTCCTTCTTGCAGTACTGATGCCACGTCATCTCCCAGTTGAATTGCTTCCTGAACAGTAGGTACGCTAGTAAGGTAGTCATCCACGTAAAAATCGGTCAAAATACTTTGACGGGCAGCCACGATTCTTGATTCCTCCAAGAGTTTGTGACAATGATCCATGCCACATTGTAACATGGTCCTAATAGCAAGATAGGGACCACTTGTTGTGCCATAAGTGACCGTTGCCAGTTGGTATGTAAGCAATGGTTGATCAGTCAATTCTCGCCACAATATTTGTTGCCATTGCCGATGTCTTGGGTCCACACGTACCTGTCGAAACATTTTTTCGACGTCCGCGGTGATTGCGATGCCAAAGAGCCTAAATCGATATATGATGTTTACCAGTAATTCCTGAATTGGTGGGCCAGCCAGTTGTGTATCGTTTAATGAGACGCCATTAGTTGTCTTTGCAGATGCGTTGAAGACAACCCTGAATTTCGTAGTTACCGCATGATGTGGAATAAAGTATTGCTGTGATGGATTGCTATTTTGACTGTGAACGGGATGCATATGACCAATTTTTTCATATTCCTGCATAAACGCCACGTATTTTTGCCTGAGCTCAGGATCAGAAGCCAGTTTCCGTTTCAGTTGGTGAAATTGCCGGAGAGCCAATTGATGTGATGAGCCAAGAGCTGGTGCGTCTGCCCGGAATGGCATCTGCACCAAATAGTAGCCATTTTGTAGTTGCCTATGTGTTTGTAGGAAGATCTGCTCACAATAATCGATGGTCATCGAGTCGGAATCCCTCTGGTTGATGTCTTCCACAGCAAAGATGGCTCGCAGTAACTCATCCAGACGTTGGTTCTCCTCACTGATTCGCAATGTCATAGACTGAAATGTTGATGGGCCTGCATGAGTAGTTTCAGCTGGGCCAAAAATCACCCATCCAAGATGTGTACGTTGTGCCACTGGTTCATTAACCTCGCCTCGAACAATGCCATCCGTGATTAGTTGCCCCCATATGTCTGCGCCAATCAATGCATCTATCCTGCCAGTCTTCCCAAATGTGTTGTCTGCCAGTGATAAATTGCTGAGATGCTGCCAACAATGATCTGCTACTTCTGCCATAGGTGTAGGTGAGGTAATGCAAGTCAGAATATGGAACCTAACTTGGAGCTGGAAAGATGGTTCAGCAATTGATATCATCTGCACTTCTGCCTGGCCTCGAGTATATTCGCCTATATTGTTGCCAACGCCTTCAACTCGAACTGCAGATTTGTTTCTAGGAAGAGCCAATTGATAAAAAAAAACGAGAAGTTATGAAACTGACTTGTGATCCTGGATCACAGAGTAGTCGACAAGAGTGTTTTTCGCCAAAGCTGTCAATGAGATGAACACGAGCAGTTGCCAAGAGTATAATGCGATTACCAGCAGTAACCGTGAATGCCTTGAATGAGTCGGTGAGTCAATACTGATTGCGAGGAGGTTGATTGCTGCCAGAAGCTGCCTGAACTGTAGGATTTGAATGCGCTGTTGATTGCGATGTGCCTGGTTTTGATGAGCCAATGCTTGACGTGTCAGTGGTTGATTGCCTAGCCTGAGGGTTCTGGGTGGAAGTGCGTGGGCCACGACATAGCAAGGTGTGATGCCTACCATTACAAACACGGCAATTTGTCGACGAACAAGAGTTTGTTGAGTGACCTGGTTTCAAACAATTAAAACAAAGATTGGAGCCTTTCAATTTTTCAAACCGTTCTGCCACGGGAATCGACAAGAGCCTAGGACACCGTCCAATTCGATGAATGCTGTCATTACAGTACCCGCAATGGCCGGGTGACGTTGCCGCCAAATTCGACTTCACGAGACGATGGATGTTGTCGCCAGAACGAAAAGGATAGTTAGCCCGGTTACTTGTGGGCGCAGCCAGCTGTTGCTTATGTGCAGACGCGCTCTTCGAAGGCCATTGCAAGACATCAGCACTTAAGCTATGTGCTCGACGTTCCACAAAAGTAAGTAACTCCGTCAAGGTGGGGATTTCCTGTGTGGTACGACTCATACCCCATGCCTGTTGTGTCCTTGTTGGTAATTTGGATACCACAATTGGTACCGCCAAAGCATCCCACTTGTCTACTGGTAATTTCATTACCGCCAATGCACGCAACGACTCTCGCACCGTGTCAACAACAGAGAGCAAAGCACTTGTAGATTCAGCCGTGAGGGGTTGCAAACCAATAAACCGAGCCACATGTATATCTGCCAATTGTTTCGGGCTGTCATACCGATCTTTGAGCGCCTGCCACACCTCCTCATACCCACCAGTGTACATACCTCCAACCAGTGCCACTGCATCCCCTTGAACCGCCTCGCGCAGCTTGCCTAACTTATAGGCCTCTGGAGCCGTTTGAGAATGTATGAGGGTCTCAAAGGAATCTTTAAACGCCAGCCAATTGCGTAAGGTGCCATCAAATTTTGGCACAGAAAGCCTTTCTAACTTTATGTCAACCTGATTAGTTCGAGGTGCCTCGCTTATATTTTCTGCTTCCTCAGCCTTGTCTGTAATTGCCAACTTCGCCAAGTTTCTCTGTAACACAGCCATCGCCTTGTTAAACTCCTTCTCGACCGTATCCCATAATTCAACGTGAATGTCGATTTCATCGTCGTTCGCGTTAGAAATCAGATCGTTATGAGCCACCAAAAATCTGTCCAAATGCGATTGTAGAGAAACCGCATCCTGCCTCATGGTGAATTCGTCTTCACCTTCGCCATAACCTGGAGCATTCATTTTGTCAGCCACCCGCTTTAAGGAAGTCATGGCTGCCTTTCGTTTATTTATTTCCGCCATGCCAATGCCAATAAATATATAAGCAAGTCAAAAATTACCTTATCTGCTGGGAACTTATCGTCAACAAAAGCGCAAGAATGAATATGTATCACACAGCTTTTCTCGTAAGACAAAAAAAAAACAATTAGTCCAAAGCAAAAAAATCATCCAGTTACTGCCGCTATCCACGTACACCAAGAATCGTATATGTAGGTATTTATGTATTCACTGCGTTGTGCGAAATGTGTAGCACAATGAGACGATATGGTCTATCTATATACGTATATGTATGAGACAATGCCACTGTGAGGGAAGGAAGGAATTTTTTGCCAACGCGACGACGCCACAGAATGTCCCGTTATTTCGAATTTCACTCCGTTTTTTTTTTTGCAACGATGATTGTTTAATTATGCCACGAAATAGGTAATTTATTTTGCCACCAAGCCACTATTGTCACTGATTTTTTATTAAAGTTTTTTAAATGTCCACTCGCAGTTCCCGGGTTTCGGCACCAAAAAATGTATAAGAATTACTTACGCTGGCGCACTAGAAAAAAGAGTACACATTGGCCGCGCAGTCCTATACATCCGGAAACTGAAAGTCGATAGAAAAAGTAGTCGGAAGCCAACAATTATTAATAATTTAACACTTTATTTTGGAATTTATACGAGTAATGAAAAACGTGTGTCTGCCAGTGATCCGAAATCAAGAACGAACGAAACCAAACTGAACTCGACTCGTCTCCCCCTTCCATCTCGTTCCTGCACGAATATGTGTGCGTGAGCAGTGAATGCCGCCGCTGCTGCAGTCGATTGAGAGTTGCCACCCTCGTAATATTGAACAGAAGCAGAAATCTTGGTTGTCTATTTTGTGGATTCGCATAATTATTTGGAAAATTCCTACGTGGAGGTTGTGACGAAGAATTTAGATTGGGATTCCCCTTTGGCATACCGTAGTTTTGCGTGTGTTGTGATCTGTATCCCTGGTTTTCCAACCTGAGACACAAGTAAAGTGCCTGGGTCAGATCGACTGGTTCACGTACCCCTAATAGCCTAGGAAGATCGCCTTTGAGACCCCTAATTAAGGTATCAAGGGCCTTGCCGCGATAAGTCTGCGTAAGAAGTAGCGTTGACTCTTGGGAAATTTCCATGCAGGAAATTTTGTTGAGAATCAGAGAGAGATGGCTGTAGACAGCCTGGTAGAATTCTGACACCGTGCGGCTCCCTTGAACGAGGCACGACATCTGGTGTTCGAGTAATTATATTTGCACTTGTAGAAGGGGTAGGATTTGAGAGTAAAAAAACGGTTAATGTTAATGGCAGGAGCATCGCCCCTAGGGTTGTTTTGTGGAGGGTCAGTAGACACTGCTGAACGTAGATCAGAGTTAAAGATATCCTTAGCGAGGATATTAAAAAAACGCGAACGTGTGCCCGTAGGCACACCCACTGTTCGACTTACTAAATGAAACACACAAGTTATTAGCAATTACTTTATTCTCCGTACGACGTCTGGATTAAGACTAACTTAATGAATACATGTTTCCCGTTAGGAAACCGCTGGTCCCACGATGAGAAATGCTGATTCGTCCAAGTAGCTCACTGCACGCGTATCCGGTAGCGACGGCATGTGCGTAACATGAACCGAATGCACCTGGATGGAATGTACAGGTTGAAACATGCAAATGTTGACTCAGCATGTTGCGTTATCTCGCTACTGGGTCGACGGCTGGGTGCATCGTGTTAACTTCAGGCATTGTTATGTGTATTTGGAAAAATTTGTCGTTAACAATAATAATAAAAAACTATAAAAAAGGAAAATAATGGGTTCAAAGGGACAAATTTGTATAGCTTCAACTTAATACACTTAGTTATTACTTTCCTTATTTAATTAATTGTCAATTGTTTTGACTTTCGATTGTATTAATGTTTAATTTATTCTAGTTAAACGTTTTTCTTTAATTCTCACTTTTTGAATTTATTATTATATTTTTTTTTGCTATTAGTTTCTTCAATACTCTTGAATTATTACTGTTTTTCTTTTGATTCTACTTCGATTTTTAATTTTATATTTTTTTTTTATTTTTTCTCTTTAATTTTACTAAAGAGAAAACACTTGACTAATGTTCTTAAAATCTAATGTTTAGTAATTTTAACACATTAATTTCTTTTAATGTAATATGTATATCAATATATAATTCTATAATTCCTTACGCTATGAGAACTCCTTTCCACATCACGGTGATTTGGCTGGAGACTTGTGGCAGCTCCGTCCTTTTTGTTTCCTACTCATGGGCCTTCCTCACACAATAACTTGACACTTCTTGAGGGTCTGGAACGGGTTTCGTCTCTAATAACCACGGAAAGTTTTGCCGAATAATCACTTGCGCTAATACACAGACACTTTGCGGTTGGCAAAACTTCTGGCGGTTTGTTGCGCTTGTAGCCGTTCAACGTTGAATCACAGTATTTGCTCGTTGTTGTGGTGTCTGGGATATCCGTATACGTACCTTGGCTACAACAAGGTAGTGATCCGAGTCTATGTTGGCCACGCGGAAAGTTCGGACATTTAGGATACTGGAGGAGTGCCTTGCGTCGATCGCAACATGGTCAATTTGATTGACGGTTTGGTGATCTGGTGACCGCCATGTTCCTTTGTGGATATTGAGGTGAGGAAACCGTGTGCTAGCTATAGTAACATTACGTCCCGCAGCAAAGTCAATTAGCCTAAGTCCGTTTCCAGACGTGGTGTCGTGTAGGCTATGCTTTCCGATTGTGCTACCAAAGATGTCCTCCTGTCCTATTTTGGCGTTAAAATCACCTAGGACGATTTTAACGTCGTATTTAGGACATTGCTCATATGTTTTCTCGAGGAGCTCGTAGAAACATTATTTGGTAGTTTAAACGTCTGTACTTTTTCTTAATGGAGAAAATGCAAATAATTAAACACAATCAAATTCCGTTTATTAATTTCGTATACGTCTTACAGCCACGGCGTCTTTTTCTCGACTGCCGCTTATGACTTAAATTTTACTTAACAAACATATTGATACCTCCCTACCGGTAGTCTCTCTTAACTTATTTACTCTTATTTTCGGATTGCCGCAGCTCGGCCACCGTGACTTACAATCGTCCCGATTTCGCCTAGATGGTTTTTGTCCATAATCAGACCAAGGTTTCATGCGTGCCACCTCCCATATCCCCTCATACGGAACTTGTCCTAATTGAAATCCTTCAACATCCCTAATTAAGTATCTATCGTGGGGTAATACCTTTACTATCCTATATGGACCCTTAAATTTTGGAAGCATTTTCCTACAAACTCCGGCTTTACTCACAAAGTTCTTTATCATCACGTAATCCCCCCCTTATATATCCTTTATGAACTCGTCCACGATCTTTTAATTTTTTATTCCGTATCTGAGAATCTGCTATCCTGACCGCAGCTTTTGTCCTCATCTTTTCTAATTCCCTATCTCCCCCCGTTTTTGTCACACTCCGTCAAACTTTCTTTCAGGAAATCAATTACAACTCCCCTCTGGCTAACCCCGAACAATAATTCGCTCGGGTTCACTCCTATACTCCTGTGCACGGTGTTATTTAGTGCAAATTCAATTTTTGGCAATATTCCATCTAGTGAGTATTTCGAACCCGCGTTCGTCATTTTCGCTATCATGGGTCCTAAATTTCTGTTAATCCATTCGACCTGACCGTTGGCTTGAGGTGAGCCAGTAGCTATTTTGATGTGCACGTTATTTTCATCCAGGCAATCCTCAAAACTTTTTGATGTAAATGCAGTACCGCAGAATCCGTGTGTATGTGAACATGGTAAAAAGCGCTTCTGAGATCTAAAAGTGTAAACATCTTTTTATTGACTAGCCCGTCTAACAAATCTTCTATCAGGGGAATTGGGTAATTATCCTTTAATGTCATCTTATTTAAGGTTCTATAATCTACACAAAGTCTGATCTCCCCTTTTGTGACCATTTTCTAGCATCCACTGCTCGTTTGCAGGTAAAACGACTAGCACGATCTCCGAACATCTCCTTCATGTCGTTTAGGAGTTCTCCGACTGAAATTGTGGTTAGATCCGACCTCGAATGAAACCATTTCAATGCTTTGCCAGTCAGCCTGCACGAAATCAATACTCCAAGACTTCCTTCATCTATTTTGTAGGCTGCCTTCAAATTCCTCAATTGTGTCTCCCAGTGTGCAAAACAATCATCGTCGCCAGAAAACTCAGATATTAAGTCTTTAAGATTGTTTAAATTTTCGGTTGCACCACTGTTGTTGACATTGTTATTACACTCATTTGATCGTTCTTTTTTCTATCCACTCATTTTCTCTTACCAACAGATTGTGTTCCCTCTTTTGTAGTTCTATTTCCTTTCTCATTATGTCCAGTTTATTCTTCATTAAATTCCACTCATTGACACTCTTTTGTTTTTTCTTTCCCTCTTGTTGATACTGCTCTTCATCGCTCTCTTCGTCTGCTGCGTCATCTTTTTCGATGATCTCATTGTCTTCGTCGTCGTCGCCAACAATATTTGTCGTGGTCTCTTCGCCGTTATCGTCTACATCTGCCGCTGTTGTCTGCATTTCACCGGCGTCGTCGCACAAAAACGGGAACTCACCACGATCTCCTTCGGGTATTGATAACAGGCGCAGCAATAGTTCGCTTTTATTTCCTAATAAAATTTTCCTCAATGTTCACTGTGCCTTTCGTAGCACACAATCGTTTCGTACCGTTTCTTCACTGTTGGGGTTGCAGCAACAGATGCACACTCGTTTTATTTTCGTATGGATGTAAATTAAATCAAGCGAGATTTATTTCATTTAAAAAAAACTTTATTTTCCGATCTGGCAGCGATTCTGCCTACAATACAACTGAACAAAGTTTGCTTCAAATCTACATCTTAAATACTATTCTAAATCTAACGGCGGCTATGTGTTCCCACAAGTACTCATGCATTACACTTGTCGTACGTGCGGGAATGTGTCTATTGTGCAGTTTCAGATGTCGTCTGTGCTGGATGTTTGGATGTTGCGGATGCAGGTTTCGGGTGTCGGTCTCCGTCCGCGCTGGATGGAGTATGATACTGTTTGCTGACTGAGCATGATAATGTTTTCTGTCTTAACTCTTCCCCTTTTAAGTGCAAACGTCCTCGTTTGTTGATTAGAATAAATAGAATGAAGAATCAATTCCTTATTTGCTTCTTATATATGATTTTGCCGCTTTCTGTTAGAACGGTTGTATTCCTATCTTCTTTTACTACTTCCTCCTTGTATCGACTAGAAAGCTTTCTTCCTAATCTTTTGTTCTGCTTAACGTAAATTACCTGTCCTGGGGAATATTGTTTTGGTTTCTTTCTTTTTTTGTTATGGTATTTTAGGTCGATTTTTGGTTTTCGTTGTAACTTTTCTAAGTTCAAAGGCCGAGTCCTATCGTAATCTTCAGGGCCGAAGTTTACATTGCGACCAAAAAAAAGATCAACTGGTTTTTTTTCCGTAGTAGAATGAATACTGTGGTTGTATTCGTTGACTGCGACCTCGACCTCGAAATTTCGATGCAATTCGTCGTTTTTAATGCATCTCATAATTTCTACTAATGTTGAGTGGAAGCGCTCTACCTGGCCATTTGCTTCGCTCCTGTATGGCGGTGCCTTGTAGACATTGATTTTTAATTCATCCTTCATCATGAAAAGTATTGCGGAAGAATTAAGAGGGTTCATTATCGATAACCACTGATTTGGGTACACCGAAGAAAAAGAGTATATCCCTTAGAGGTTTCCGTATATCTTCTATTGCTTTACTTTTTAATAATTTAACTCTTGCATATTTCGTGAATTTGTCAATTGCGGTTAGAACCACTTTTTTTCCTGTAATAAATATATCAAAGTGAGCAGTGTACCCTGGGAATGTTGGTAATGGCGTTTCATTAAGTTTGGGTTGGTTTGGATGCCGTTCGTATTTATTACTCTTACATGTGGAGCAGATACTGGTAATGCGGTTAATTTTTTTTGTCATGGAGGGGAAATAGTATTTCTCGAGAATTTGCTGCTTATTCTCCTTTGCATTCCTGTGGGCTCGATTGTGTGTTTCTATTATAATAATCTTTTGGTCTTGTTGGCTCAAGACATCTTCTACCTGTAACTGTGAGAATCTTAATTACTAAAATTGCTGGGGTAAATGCCTTGTATCATACCCATGATACGTTCTTCGGTTTTAATGGCATTTATAACCGAAGGGTTAAGGAATTTCTTTAAAATTTCCTTAAGTTTCTTCGGGGTATATTCTATTTCTGTTACTGTGTGCCGGTGATATGTTGGAAAAACTATTTCAAATTTGTGAGCAGAAGTTGTACCCGTTTGCAAGAGTATTTGATTCTTGAATGCGTTGATGGGTACCTCAACGCTTATGATGAGGCCTTGGGAAGAGCTTTCATAGCTATGTTGAGTGGTTTCGGATAGAGTGTTAATGCAAGATACCTGTGGCGCTCTAGATAAAGCGTCCGCGACGACATTCGTACTACCAGGTTTGTATTTTAGTTCGTGACTATACTCTTCGAGTTTAGCCTTCCATCTTTTCATCTTGCTGTTATTATTTTTGTTGCTTAGTGCAAAAGTAAGGGGTTGATGGTCAGTGAAAATTCTGACTCTGCCGGGTCCGTAAAGGTAATTTCTAAATGAGCCTAATGCCCATACGATAGCTAACATCTCCTTCTCGTTAGCTGCGTAGTTCTCTTCTGCTTTGCTTAGCGTTCTAGAAATAAAGGAGATAGGTCTGTTTTCTTGTTCGAGAACAGCACCGAGTGCATAATTGGACGCGTCAGTTGTATGGTCAAACGGTTTGTTGAAATCAGGGTATGAAAGAACTATTTCTTCGGAGATTAGGGTATTTTTTATTTTATTAAACGATTCGCGGGCTTCTTGGTTGAGTTCTATTTTCGTTTTGGAAGATTGGCTTTTGGATACGCGTCCCTCTTCTCCTCTTAAAAGAGCTGTGAGGGGTTTCGCAATCTTTGCGTAATCTCGCACAAAGCGTGGATAGTAGCCTGATAGGCCAAGAAAGGATCTGAGTTCCTTAAGAGTTTTTGGGGACTCGAAGTCCAAAATGGATTTAACCTTACTAGGGTTGGTTTTAATACCTTTCGAAGAGATGACAAAGCCTAGAAATTCTACCTCGGATTTGAAAAAATTACATTTGTCCAACTGGACCTTCATATTTGCATTTTCCAACGTTCTAAAAATTTCTTCGATATGTTGAGCGTGTTGGGTCTCGTCTTGGCTGAAGATGATGTCATCTATGTAGACATAACAGATTTTTCCGATATATTAATGCAATATATCGTCGAGTGCTCGCTGGAAAATAGATGGAGCATTCCTTAGCCCAAATGGTAAACGCGTGAACTCGTATTTTCCATAATTTATGGAGAAGGCTGTCTTTTCGATATCGGATTCCTGAAGTGGAATCTGATGAAATCCGCTCTTCAGGTCTAGTACAGTGAAAAACTTATTTTTCCCTAGTTGGGAAATTATTTCGGTAATATCCAGAATTGGATAACGGTGGGTATCGTGACAGTATTTAATTTTCTGTAGTCGATCACCATTCTATATTGTTTTGCTCCGGTGGAATCGGGTTTTTTTTGGAACGATCCACACCGGGGAATTATAGGAAGACCGTGAAGGTCGTATTATACCATCCTCAAGTAATTTCTGAACCTGTTTTTCAACCTCGGATTTCAGAGACATTTGAAATGGGTAATGGCGGGTATAGACGGGATCTTCGGTGGAGGTCCTAATTTCTGCAACTACTCTAGTAGTATACGTGAGTTTTTCTTCTGGTTCGGAAAATAAGTTTGGGTGTCCATTAATGGCTGAATTTAATAGATACTTTTGCTGGGGAGTTAGATGATCAATTTTGACATCTATGGAATTGACAGACTGCGATTTTAGCTGCTTGACCTTAATTCGAACTTTATTAAGTATTGTCATGTAACTTTCCTTAGTGTGAATTATTGCGGATAACTCCTTTAGGCTATCGTTGCCTAAAATTCCGTGAAAGGTTTTGAGAGTTGGTAAAATGAAGAATTTGATATTAATATTGTTTAGGCTAAATAGATTTAGGAATGTGTGATGCGAAACTTTTACATCGCCGGCTATTGATTTGGCGTAAAATGTTTGGTTGTTCGGAATGGGCCTTTTTACTAAGTCAGGTTTTATGTAATTCTTGCTTGAACCGGTGTCAATCAAGAATTTTAGAATTTCTGCGCTTTGGGTCTTACATTCGAAGTAAGGCAGCGAAGAATCGGTTAGCCTAAAAAATGAATGTCGCTATATTCAAAATATTGCTCAATTGGGTGTCGCGATTCCGATGAGTGTTGGACACCAGGGGAGTCGGTGCAAGTTTGACCATATTCATCGTAGGTTTCTACGGGTGGATCTCTAACTTCTTCTTCAGCTTGCTGTATTTGTGGATGAATAGTTAACTCTTCTAGTTTATCTACAGTTGCGTCGATATGGAAGTTCGGTTGTTTAAAGTTGGGATACCTTGCGCGTTCTTGCTGAGAAATATTTGGCTTTGACGCATTCCAATTTGCTTGGCGATTCTGATTGTGAATGTTTCCAATCTGATTACTGCGTCCTTGAGTGAGGTTTTCCATTTTAAGTGGAATCTGGTTTAGGGGTGGTCTAGTGTATTGGAAAGAGTTGTGGAAATTCGGCATATTATTCTGGGGAAACGAATTGAAGTTTGGTCGCTGACCATATGCTGGACGAGGAGAATTTAAGTACATGGGGTAATTCTGATAGGGTGGCCTTGGATTTGGGTATGAGTTCGGGGTTTTGTATGGGACTGGCTGTTGCAGCAACACCGGTCTAGGAAAATGATATTGTGCTGGATTAAGTTGTGGAGCAAAAGTCTTTCTGTTGCGTTCTGTACCTATGGTTCTCAAGTTTGAGGCAGAGGTGCAACGCCTGCGGCAGATCTGTTGGTTCTTTTATTCCTAATAATTCTGATAAGTTTCCTATTAAACCTCTAACAAAGGTGTCTAGCGCTTTGTCCCGGTACGTTTGGGTCAGGCGACACATTGATTCGTGGCTTATCTCCATACAGGAGATTTTATTGATTATTAGTGTTAACTGCGAGCACACTTCCTGATAAAATCCCTGTATGCTCCTGTTGCCTTGCACTAACTGTGACATTCGAGGGTGCTGACGTCGCGTTTGTCGGCATAGTGCATTGTAAGGCAATTGGCTATGCTATTCCAGTTAAGTGGCGTATTATAAGCTTCGAGAGCTGCGTCAGCCTCGTTGATTATCTTGTTGCGAATCACGTTGAGGATTCCGTAATACTTCGGAGTTCCTTTAGTGTGATCATAAATGTTGAGCACGCGCTCAACACTCTTCTTCCAAGAGGAAAATTCGCTGGCGTCTCCGGAGAAAGTTCTGAGACTGCGAACGACATCAGGTATACTGTCTAAATCCTCTAATTGGTTTCTATATTCTGGAGAAATTGTTTGGTCTATACCGGAGAAACGGTTAGAACCTGGGTTGAGTATACCCTCGATAAACGTCCTGCCTTGTTGTTCAAGGACCCTTTTGACAATGGTCGCTACCACTGTGTCAAGCTCAGGAGTGGACCTGACTTCCTGTGATTCCATATTGGAAGAGCTGGACTGGTAGGAACTGTTAGGATCATGAAGTCCTGTTAGAGTAGAAATGGTCGGGGGATTATTCGGCGTAGGGGGTCTGACATTAGTAATTGGTGGTGCATTAGAAGCAAGTGGATTAGGCTGTGTGATCAGAGCTTCGTTAATTTGCTCCGCGAGTTGGTTTCTAGTGAGAAGCATGCTGACAGTGAATTTAGAAATACCGAAAGTTGAAATCGATTCACAAGGAATTTCTACTCTGAGTTTTTATGTTTTTCTTATGCTATAAATTTAAAATTTTTATGTTTGTTTTGCCTTTGTTTTCAATTAAAATTTCTTATTTCTAATTTGATTTTTCACTTTTTCTTAAATTTCTTAACGTTTACTTTAATTTATCGCTTTTTTTGCTTTTAAATTTCTTATTTCTAATTTGATTTTTCACTTTTTCTTAAATTTCTTAACGTTTACTTTAATTTTTCGCTTTTTAAATAAAATCACTATTCCTTATTATATCTTATTCTATCTTCCATAAAATATGGCAGCAGCATGTTGATTTGATCCCTCGTAGTGCGGCTGGAGTCTGACACTCCTCCTTTTCTTCCCTGGGGTTACTAAGGGGCCCTTGTGTCCTTAAGATCCACTGGTCACTTTTTACCGGTTTGTTTAATATGACCGAACCTGTGGTCTGGCGAATAACTGTCTGTTTTCCACGCTTTAACACTTTCACTACTATTTGTTTTATTTAAACACTAGGGTTCATTTGGACCGCTTTGTATGGTTTCATACTACGTTTCGACACAATACGCGGTCCCTGCTCGGGCGCCAATTAAATCAAGCGAGATTTATTTCATTTAAAAAAAACTTCATTTTCCGATCTGGCAGCGATTCTGCCTACAATACAACTGAACAAAGTTTGCTTCAAATTTACATCTTAAATACTATTCTAAATCTAACGGCGGCTATGTGTTCCCACAAGTACTCATGCATTACACTTGTCGTACGTGCGGGAATGTGTCTATTGTGCAGTTTCAGATGTCGTCTGTGCTGGATGTTTGGATGTTGCGGATGCAGGTTTCGGGTGTCGGTTTCCGTCCGCGCTGGATGGAGTATGATACTGTTTGCTGACTGAGCATGATAATGTTTTCTGTCTTAACTTGTATATATCTATTTTGGGACACTCGTTTTTTTTCTTCACTCTTTTTCCTTTCTGTTTCTTGTTATGTGTTATTATTTATATTGTCACTTTTCACTTTTTTTTCTTGATAATCCCAGTTAAAGTTTCTGCCCCGCGGATACAAAAAAAATAATTTACCGGGCGACCACTGCCCGAATCAAACAACGGATTTTACTTTACAACTTTTATTTTGTGCGGTATGATAACCGGTCTAACCTTGTATAATGTCAACTTAGAACTAAACTTATCCTATGCAAGACTTCCACACGTTGCCTCCCTTGCGACGGCATTTTCCCACGGTCAGCGAAATGCAGCGAAAACTCACCTGAACAAACTGAAGCGCGTGTGTTGACTCAGCTAAAATCGAGCCGGCCGGTTGACGATCGGTGGGAAAGTCGGGTTCAATTTACTGATGCGGATCATGTGGCCTGTGCATGGTCCGCATGGATGTATAACACATGTGCGGATTGGATGGTGTTAACTCCTCCCCGTTCGAAAGTCTACGCCACGTAGACCAATTAAATGATAGATTACTAAGCGGGTACTTGATGGTGGCCGGATGTGCCTACCGTTGAGTTTCCTTGCAAATGCAGGTTGAGGGATGGAATGTTAAGTTTACTCCTTGTCAGGCTCCCGAGTTGATGTATATTTTCCAAGCTAAGGGAGTGCACGTATTGCAGGTCGATCAGGTCAAGATGCGTAGAAATAACGCTGGAGAATGTTCTGTTTCCCAACTGAGTCGTCTCGTTGCTCAACTAAATGATGTATGTTCCTTCCAGGTGACTCGAGTCGTTGCGGTACCTAAGTTGTCCCTTGAGTTATCAAAAAAATCGTACCCTCTTTGATGAGCTCTACGGTCTCATTGTAATTTGAACGGAATTTGCACGCTGCGGGTCCTCCTCTCAACAGACGGACAATGCAGTCGTCCTCTGTCAGTTTCTCTAGTACTGATTCCTTGCAAACCGTCGTATTACCAATAGTAGGGCATTCGCCGACTACCCCATACGCCTCGGTGTGATTAATTAATACTTTGCCGAATCGTAGGTCTATCTGCTTCCCCTCACGTACTGATGGCCTTGTGAGCAATATGTTGAAGTCTTCGTTTTTAACCTTCGGCATCGAAAGGATGTACAGTAGGATGGAGCCATTTATATATATATATAGAGGGTGTCCCATGTTCGATGGTGTCTACCTCGTTCCCATAAGGAAGCGTCTCGAATTCGCTGATAGTTTTAGCTATTTCTTCCTTGTTTAGCAGGTTTGTGTTGATTACACCACTCTTCGCCATTTGGCATGCTCTAATTATTTCGTCGACCCCTTCTTTGAAGACCAAAATCTCGTTAAGCACGTCTTGCTCGAATTTGCCTGTGAGTGTGTCCTTGATCCCATTGTTGGTTCTTTCGATGACCCAGTTGACCTTTTGAGCGACTTCCCTCATACTCTTGAATAGTGCGTCATTTATCTTGTATTGGTGGTTACTGTTTTCGACGATTTCCTGTTCGCTCCGGAGAATCTTGTTCCAGTCGTCTGCGTCGGGACTACCGGCTACCCATTTTCATGCTGCGCCAATCCATTCGATTGACCTGGCCTTCCTTGGTGAACGCGATCTTAGCAAGCTTATGCGGTCGCTGGTTTGTTGCAGATAAAACTCCAAAAGAGACTGTCTTCCTTTTTCCTTGACGCTGTTGGTCGCTACATTCCTTAAAGTGTTTAGCTGCTCCTCGATTTGACCTAGGTTGATGACATGGACCAGTTTGAAACTGCCGTCGACGATAAAGCCTCTTCCATCCTTAATGGTAACGATTGGTCGTTTGTAGTCGAAAATTTGGAAGCCTTGCAGTAATACAAATGTATCTGTGAAATATTCTATTCTGCATGAACATCTTTCCAATAAAGAAAAACATTTTTTTTATGCAAATATGTGTTTATTTGGGCTATTATAATATATATTTGGAATTTTTTTTTTTTTTTTTTTGTATATAGTTTAGAAAAAAAAAAATTAAGCCATATATGGCTCCCTATGCATATAGCTTACTTTGTGTGAAAGCTTGTGAAACAGTTTCTTTTGTCATTGTAGCACAAAAATACATTACATTTCTCACAAAAAGTGTAGGAACGGAAAGAACAATCATTTTGACAAAGTTGTCTATTCTTTAGCCATTTGGGAAAATGTCCAATATTGTCCGCTCGAACAGAATTCAGTGGAAAATCTTGGCGCTTCATTCTTTTACTGCTAGAAGGAGTACCTTCTCTGCTTGTAGTCGGAGATGAAGTCGGAGTGGTCATAGGACGTCCTCGTTTTTTAGGTTTTCCTGCCTTGCAGAGGTGCTCAGCTATTATAAGCTTGAAGTCAAACAGCGAGTTTGACAATACACATATCTATCATGTGTAAAAAATTTTTTTATACCATTTTTTTGTACGCAATTGAATTCTATAAAGTCCAAGTAATGAATCGAGTAAATCAACGCCACCCATATTATAATTATAGACGTCAACTGCTTTCGGCGACTTGATTTCGATGTACTTTTTGTCCTTCTTACTAAAACGCATTTTGGTTGAAACAGGATCGCTTCCCACGTAAGTGGAAAGAATATTGACAACTTTATTGTCAAACCAAGAGACGAGGCCAACTTCAACTCCATCGATATTAGCTACTTTTTCGACCATGCTTCCACGTCCCAGCTTTTTCAATTCTTTTTCAGGTGGCATCTTTGAATTAGGGACTCGATTAATCCTTACCGTACCCAAAGGCAATAAACATTTTTTCATAAGGTGGACTTCAAGATTGGGGCTGTTAAACCAATTGTCAAAAAATATTTTGTAGTTTTTTCCTTTTGGTACAGTAGCCGCTAGTCTTGTTACAACATTTCCACTTTCTCCCAAATTAGGTGCTTCTTCCGGATACGTATCACTTTGGGCTCCAGCAAAAATGTCGAAATCGTAGCTTAAACCTGATACTCCACTCAACACGAAATTTTTGAAACCCCATTTGTGAGGCTTAGCCGGATTATATTGTTTTAAGTGGTGGGAATAATTTGCTCATCAACGACCAAATGTTCCTCTTTAGGTACGAGCAATAATTGATCACGGATCTTGCTTAGCAGCGGTCGAATCTTGAATAGCTTGTCAAACCCGGCTTCACCTGGCGACTTCATATCGTCGTTATTGTTGAAGTGCAAAAAACGTTTTATAGTTTCCCATCTATTGCAAGTCATGGTGCCACGTACAAATTCTTGACCAACAGTCGTATTCCAATAGTGTCTTGAAGATGGTAATTGTACCAATGACATGTATAATACCATGCCTAAAAATATAACTTATTAGAGCTTTTCACTAATTTGGTTAAATTTAACTTACCTATAAATTGCTCTATTTCGTTTCGAGTAATATTAGCGGGCCTATTTATGTCAACTTGGAGTGCAACTAGATTTGACTGTTCAACTATGAAGGTTATCAGATCATCGGTAAACAAAAATTTAAAAAAGTCTTCTGGCGTCTCCAGTTTATCGATAAAACTTGGAAGATTGGTATTTCCTTGAAATGGAAAGCTCTCTTTCGAATACGGGACAAGTGACTTTCCTTCCAAATCGGTGCTGCCGATTGTTTTTGTCGGCTTTGCTTTCGAAAAGTGGGCCCTGTCACAGTGGTAATCTGAACCACTCTCATCGGTCTCCGGTATATACACATCTTCCTGTTCGGCCTTTTGATTTCCAACAACTTCTTCATCGGTATCGGATGCGTATTCGTCATTTCTTTGAAGGGGATCATCGATTTCGTTGACGTATTGTAAGTTACCGTAAAATGATTGTACATTCATTTTAGAAAATGGTAGCAAAAAGATCTCAAATATGTAGAAGTCGGGAAAAACCACTAAAAAATTGAATTGGAGAATCCCGCTAATCCACATTTACATGTTGTTGTCGGAAAATTCGTTTATTCGGACTGACCTTCCCCCCAACCATTCCGAGCTTTTACTGTATATAGAACATATCATTACTGCATAAAGAGCCATATATGGCTTCCGCAGTTTTTGTAAGAAATAGTATATATAATGCTTACCTTACAGTCTGTCGGAAAAAAATTATTATTGAAAAAAAAAAATGTTTTTTTGTGGTGCAAATTTAATTCTAAATTGAGCAAAATTCACTTTCATGCACCCACGTGAGACGCTTGAACAAAACTCATTGAAACACGAAATAAAGCAACACAAAAAAAAAACCCATATATGGCACCATATATGCGGTAGAGGGTTAAATGTTACTGGAAAACTATTCTTCAACAAACAATTTCTAGAAGCCATATACTTATATCTATTGATTCGCTACTTTTACAATTATTTCTTTAATAGACCTGATTACAGGAAATTCTACATGCTTAATATTTTATAACAATGAGAGAATTTATATCCTAATCAATTGATGTAGTTAATTCTGACAACAATTCGGTTAGGGCTCTTTTTCCCTTTTTTTAAATGCTCATATACATACGTATTTGTGTATGTGCATTAATAATGGAATGATGCTACAAGTTTACGTAATATGTGCATTAATGTGCTTATTCGTGCAGGTGCTTTAATTGTGCTTTATTTATTGAAAGTTCTTAATGTGGGCTTTATGGACCTTTCGTCCCGTGGACGTACGACCGTAACTTTGTTATCACGGGCCACAACCTCTTTCCGGAATAGGGCTTTTTTTTGCCTTCATGCCCCTACAGGCGGTATAAATCACTTCACCCTTCTGATAGGCTTTAGGTTTTGTTTTTTTAATATTGAACCTGGCATTATCCGCCTTCTGTTTCCGCTCGATCTCCCTCCTTAGGCTGTTATTAACCTTTATGCGGAAGTTCGTGAGGTTTTGGTAGTTAATTCTTTGGCATCTATTAAAAAATATGTCTGAAGGCTTTTTCTTAGTGACCGAGTGGATAGTGTTGTTATATCTATCCACAGCTATATTCAACAGCGCCTTTGGTCGCAGGCCCTTATATTCTGACTTCAAACATCTATATATTTCGATAATGGTCGAATGAAACCGTTCGACCTGCCCATTCACCTCACTGCGGTGTACAGGGGTTTGATATACAGTATTGTGCAAAACCTAAGCAACTTTTCCTACTCTCATGTAAAAAGTTGTCTCCCACTTTTAAAAATACTTCCCGGTAAACTGTAAATATATTTATTTACATATTTGCATGTGTCCTCAAAATCACCCAAACAAAGTTTTTAATTTTCATTTATTAACAGTAAATATAAAAAATAAATCAAAATCAGTTCAAAAAACATCTGTGCAAAACCTAAGCAACTTCGAGTTTGCTAAAACAGTTCTTGTTATTACCACAAATTTAACGGCATTTTTAAAGTGGGGTTTTCCATGACGCAATGTGTAAAGTTAATTTAGAGTGTAGAGATTGCGATGGGGTAGTCATTCACAGTTATTTTCAATATGGAGCGCGCTAAATATGATAAAACCTTCAAATTAAAAATAATTAACCTATATAAACAAAGTGTATCACAGTCAGAAATTGCAAAAATATTCGAAATTAATAAATCTATAGTTTCACGTTTGATTAAAAAATATAAAGCTACCGGTAGCTTAGAAAATAATAATGTAGGAGGAAGGCCGCGTAAAACAACTGTTCGGGAGGATAGGAAAATAACGAGATTAATCAAATCAAGTCCCTTTATTTCCTCTCGGGAAATATTGTCGACTTTGAATTTGAACGTTGACTCCAGTACGGTTCGTAGACGGGCTCTTGAAGCTGATCTTAAAAGTTATTCAGTGTTGAAGACACCTATGCTTACGAAGAAGCATGTACAGAAAAGGTTTATTGATAAAATTGTTTTTTGAATTGAAATAATCTTTTCTTTAAAACACTTTATAGGTTGAATTTTGCTAAAAAATATATTGATTGGTCAGTCGGCAAGTGGAAAAGTGTGTTATTCAGTGATGAATGTAAATTAATAAATTAATAATTAACCTGTGGAACACTGATGGCATACAATACGTTAGGTGTACGCCCAAGCAAAGACTTAATCCATGCTTCTGTAAACACTGAAGCATTGGGGTGGAAGTGTTATGATATGGACATGCTTTTCTGGTTATGGTGTTGGTCCTTTTCATGAAATAGGGGGCATAATGGATCGTTTTGTTTACAAGGATATTTTGGAAAATGTGATGCTGCCGTATGCCGAATGGAATATTCCACTTTCTTGGGTATTCCAACATGACAACGACCCGAAGCATACTTCAAAAATGGTCAAGGAGTGGCTAACAGATTTAAATCCGATTGAAAATTTCTTCGGGATTTTTAAACGTCGCGTTGGAACAATACGGTGCAAAAACCAAATGGAGTTGATAAATTTATTGAAAATACAGTGGGAAAACATAGCAGCAGCTATTATTTCTAATTTAATTGAGTCGATGCCTCGTAGATGTGCTGAAGTCATAAAAAATAACGGATATTATACAAAATATTAAAAGAGTTACTTAGGTTTTGCACAGCTGTTCTTTGAACTGATTTTGATTTATTTTTTTTATTTACTGTTAATAAATGAATATTAAAAACTTTGTTTGGGTGATTTTGAGGACACATGCAAATATGTAAATAAATATATTTACAGTTTACCGGGAAGTATTTTTAAAAGTGGGAGACAACTTTTTACATGAGAGTAGGAAAAGTTGCTTAGGTTTTGCACAATACTGTAGTTTAATGCCAAGCATTTCTATAAAGTTTAGGATGATAGGGCTCAGGAAGCTTCTCTCGTTATCTGTCACCAAAATCCTTGGCACCGTAAAATAGTGAAGTATTTTGGTCACTTTATCTCTAAGATGGGGAGTGGACTTGTTTTTAATATGACATATTTTCCCAAATTTGGAGAATTTATCGATACATGTCATAAATTTCTCATTCTGTATCTCCATTATATCCATATGTAACGGGTGATCCAAGTAGAGATACTTTTTTCAATAGCCTTTTTTGACAGATCACGTGTGAGTCGTGTCATGCTGTCATGTTATTTTTGTTTAGTATTGTTTGGCATTTCATAATGGAAAGACTTACGCGTGAACAACGTTTACAAATTGTTCAACTTTATTATGAAAATTCACGTTCTGTGAGGAATGTGTTTCGTGCACTTCGCTCAACTTATGGTCAACATAATCGGCCTACTGAGCGTACTATTCGCAACACCATCACCCATTTTGAGACCCAGCATTCATTATTGGATAATATTCGACCGAATAGACCACGTCCAGCACGCCGACACGAAGACCGTAGAGAGTCGATTCGGCGCCGTTCGCAGCAACTCGGACTGACGTATGAAACGACTTGGCGCATTTTAAGTCAAGATCTTAAATTGAAAGCGAACAAAATACAGCTTGTGCAACTACTGAAGCCGCCCGACCTTCCCAAGCGACATCGCTTCGCTCTATGGGCTCTTGAAAAGTTCCAAGAAGATCCGACGTTTTCGAGGCAAATTTTGTTTAGCGATGAGGCCCATTTCTGGCTCAATGGGTATGTAAACAAACAAAATTGCCGCATTTGGGACGAAGAGCAACCTGAAGAGATTGAAGAACTGCCACTTCATCCAGAAAAAACAACGGTTTGGTGTGGTTTGTGGGCCGGCGGAATCATTGGTCCATATTTCTTTAAAAATTATGCCGGTGCGAACGTAACCGTCAATGGCGACCGTTATCGTGCCATGATAACCGACTATTTGATGCCTGAAATTGAAGCTCGTGATCTCGGCGACATTTGGTTTCAGCAAGACGGCGCCACTTCCCACACATCGCATCAATCAATGGACTTATTGAGAGAACATTTCGGTGAGAACATAATTTCACGTTTTGGGACGGTCGATTGGCCACCAAGATCGTGTGATATCACACCGTTAGACTTTTTCCTGTGGGGATATGTAAAGTCAAAAGCTTATGCCGACAAACCCGCTTCGATTCAGGCCTTGGAGGAAAACATCACGCGTTTCATTCGCCAGTTACCAGTCGAAATGCTCGAACGAGTTATCGAAAATTGGACTCAACGGATGGACCATCTGCAAAACATAAATGCCAAAGAATGTTCTTTCAAATGATAATAAACATTCTCCATTAAATTTGAATTTTCTGTGTTTTTTTCTTTAAAAAAGTAGGGAACCTCGAAATGGATCACCCTTTAGTAGCTCACATGGATATGAACTGTCTTGTTCCGCGCTGTGCATCGTTTCGCCAGTAGCTGTCGATCCAGATATCTCCGAGGCCGTGTCCGTTGGAAAACTATGTTCACTAACCGTGTCTGTATCGGAACCATTATTTGCCCTATTTGAACTTGATGCTGGTTCAGCTTGAGCTGAATCGGACAAGTGATTGATATGGGTTTTTAGTCTAGAGAGCGCGTCTGCCACGAGGTTTGACTTACCTGGCTTATATATCGCACCTCCGGTGGAACAACGACCTAAGTGCAAAAATGTTAGTTTTTCAGAAAACGCGTTTTAACATTTTGAAACCCTTTTTTTAATAAAAAACACATACTTTTTTTTTATTTTATGGAACAAACTTTATATAAAAGCGGAATTCAGCATAGTTTTTGGCAGTTCAGTCATTTTTTTGTACTTCAAGTAGTATTATTATTAATATTAGTATAAATAAACGTAAGTCATTTTAAATAAAGAAACTTAAAAATGTTGGTAAAAAAAAGGCTCATAGCAACTTGGTATTATATTGCTTTTTAGCAGGCTTTTTTCTTGTTGCCAACGGTATTTTTGAAGAGTATGCGGGCTTTAAATTTATGCTCTGCAAATCCTTCGTCACAGAAGAGCGCCGGTTTATCGTCTTAAACATAACTTGTTCCCAAGCTATGTCTTTATAGCTTGTTTTGTACAAGTACAGGCGGTAATGCCTTTTTCAAAACGTAAAAGTTTCATTTCTGATATTTTAATGTAGTCGCCGTTTAGGTTTTTGGAATTATTAAGACAGATGTCCTCAGAAAGCAACTTCAAATCGTAAAAATCCTTATAGTTTAATTCCTTAACTATGAAGCATTTCCTTTTTTTTCCGTTCTTATGATAGAAACATATTGCTGGGGCAGGTATATTGGTCCTGATTTTTTGGCTTTCTTAAGTGCCCTTTCAATAACACTATGAACGGCATCACCTTCATTCTGTGTGTGGCCTCTAATAAGAAATTTATGTTTTATGCACTTTATTCCGAGATTTTCTACAGCATACAAATACATTCCAATAATGAATCTGAAATCAAAGTCTCTTTAAAGCTTTACTCTCTTAGCAAGTTTAAATAATTATTTCACCTATTCTTCTGCTGAGCACCGCAGTTGTCGGTATAAAACACAACGTCTGCACCTGGGCGAGTGACTGATAGCTCTTGAAGAAACATAAGTACACAAGAACCTATCTCGTTTGAACCTCTATTCCCCAATGCCTTGTGCCAGATACAACACACTGTGTGATCATTTTTCATCTCCGATATCTGCAAATTTAAAATCAAAGACATTTTAGCATCATTGAATTATTTAAAATAAAATTATATAGGTATCACTTATTTTACTTACAGTTAAATTGTAGCAGTTAAGCCTCGATTTATAAAAAAATGCAGATGTTTGTCCAATAGGAACTGGAACAACCGCTTGTAAGTCGTACGTTGCTAATACAATATCGGATGCGTTTTCCTTATCATTGGTCTTTTCATCACGACTCAATCTTTTTTCTTCCTGATGTTGGTTGTAAGAGCTTTCTAACTGCTCGTTTTCTTCTCCTATTGCATTTTTATAGGCTTCACAAATATCGCACTGATCCTTTTTTGGTACGAAGAATCCAATATTAAATTCATTATTGAAAATTCTAGCGTATGCATCATAACTCGACAAGTTTTTTTGGAGTGCAGTTCGTTTTGTATTATAATGCCTATACATTCCAGCAATAGACAGCCCACCGTCTATATATTCCCTTAAAGTCTGAGCCCTTAAATAATGACTTTCGATTCGTGGAATGGAGTTAATGTGTTCTCTTATGGAATCTAGTATTTCGCTATCGCTTGCCGTGCCTTTCTTCTTTGCTGATTACTTCACCTAAAGCCTTATTCTGAATAATTGATCGAAGTACTCTTTCCGAAATTGCAAAAGTGCTTATCAATAATTGTTTGCAGACTCGAACTTTGTTTCCATTGTTCAATAAGAAAAAGGCACAGTTATGCCTCCTTGGTGTTTCTGTAGAAAGAGATATACGACGGTATTTCAACTGCAGCGGTTCGATGCACGAGTTTAAGAATTCGCGTTGACGTTGAAAAGAAGCGAGACTCCGATAAGTTTTGAACAGTTCCGCTCTTAAATTTTCGTCAAATTTTCTTGAGCATCCCAACTTGCATCGATTAGAGCAAGGTTGTCCCATAACTTTTTCTTTAACAAACTTACCCCTTTTCGAAACATAGCTTTGTCTTGAGTTCCGTAAGTGTTTTGCAACATTCTGCTTCCAGCTGTCTGGGTTTCGAGATCTTTTTTTTCCCTTCTTTATAGGTAAGAAGGTTGACCGCCGAGACTTCTGGTTGTTGATCTGTCGTCATTAATGGAAATATTCGATGAACCACTGTCACTCTCGGATCCCTGATCTGAGTAAGCACTTTCATCCGCGGAAAAGTCTTCGTTTTCTGAATTGGTAGCTTCACTGAATGTTTTCTGGGAAACCTTTCTTAAATTCATTTTTGTTTCACTAGTTCTTGTCACAGTGTAACAGTTTTGCAAATTTTCGTTAGCTTCATTATATGCGGCTGCTGAAGTACTTTTTTTTTTTTTTTTTTTTATAATGTACGCGCACTAAAGGGACTTTGGATACCCTTATAATGAAGCGTGCGGGCATTAGGGAAATGAAGGATTAGAGAAAGGGAGAAACCGATGAACGTTAGTTTTAAATGTTTGTAAATTATAATGCAAAGGAAAAACAGAGCGTGGTAGAGCATTCCACATTCGTATTGTACGGTTGAGAAAGGAATCTTTATATTTCACAGTACGTTCGAAAACAGGCTTAAGGGTAGACTGATGTGCATTCCTCGCAAGGCGAGTATTGCGGTTGAATTGCTGTAGGGGTGGAATGCAACTGGCTATTTCATTTGAGCACTTGTGGTGGAAATACCGATAAAACAATGACAGGCAGGAGACATTACGACGATGACTAAGAGAGTCAAGTGATTTCGCGATGTCTCTATCGCCAATAAGTTTTACCGCACGTTTTTGGATCCTGTCAAGTAGCTCCAAATATGTTATCGGTGCACCAGACCAGATATGAGCGTTGTACTCAAGTTTTGGGCGAATGAACGCCTTGTAGATTCTAGCCAGATCAGAAGGGGTGAAATATTTTTTGCATCGCTTAAGGAAGCCTAGACATTTCGCAGCGTTCTTGGCGACATCAAACATGTGGTCATTCTAACGAAGGTTGTCATTAATACACATACCGAGAATGGAAAGTCTTTCGGTTTCAACGATGCAAGTGCCATTCATGGATAATGGCAGAGAATTAGGGGTTCGCTTCAATGACAGCAGACAGCATTGCGTTTTGGAAGCATTAAATTCCACTCTGTTGGTTTTACCCCATTTAAGAATGCTGTCAAGATCGGAATTCAATGAGCTTAACATACTTTGCCGTTCTAGTTCAACGCCCGAAGATGAGGGGCGTTGCCCAGGAAACGAATATGTAAAGCTGAGGGTACTGTCATCAGCAAAGGAATGGATTGGATAAGAAGTGACAGACAGGAGGTCATTGATAAAAATGAGAAAGAGAGTCGGAGACTAAACAGAGCCTTGAGGGACACCAGCATTTATTTGGTGAGTTGCAGACTTGAAACCGTCCAAAACAACTTGTATTGAACGGTCCGAAAGGTAATTTCTAATCCATTGAAGAAGGGTAACATCGATCCCAAATGCACGCATTTTTGACAAGAGAGCTTGACGCCAAACTCTGTCAAATGCCTTTGAAATATCAAGCGCAACGACCTTGCTTTCACCACCATAGTGAATAGAATGGTTCCACTTTTCGGTTAGATATGTCATCAAATCACCAGTGGATCTGTTGCTGCGAAAACCGCACTGCCGGTCATTAAGAAGTTTTCGGGATTCGAGATATTTCATAAGCTGACGATTTATCAGCGTTTCCATGACCTTGGAAAGAAGGGACGTAATTGCAATTGGTCGGTAAGAGGAGGGAGAGGAAGATTCGCCTTTTTTTGGGACGGGCTGGACAAATGCTGTTTTCCATCTTCTCGGAAAGAGCCCTGAAGAATAGGACAGATAGAAAAGCTTACGCAGTGGCTTTGCCAGCGTGGAAGAACACCTCTTCAGAACTATAGGGGAAATACCATCTGGGCCAGCGGATTTGTGAATGTTGAGATCTTAAAGTACTCTTGCACAGTACGGGTGCGAAAGTGGATTTGTCCCATGGAGTGTTCTATGCGCTCGAGTACTGGGGGAGATAAACCACAATCTGGGAGCGTTGAGCTAGCTGCAAAATGAGCAGCGAGTAGATTGGCTTTATCCGAAGAGCTGACAGCTGGAGTGCCATTGTAAATGAGTGTCGGGATAGATGACGAGGCCGAATTTTTAATATTCTTAACAAACGACCAAAAGTTTTTACTACCGGAGGGACTTTGTAGTATTTTTTGCCTCAACTTTTGGTCGTAGGAGAATTTGACACGGTTAATATGGGCATTGCAGTCATTTCTGGCTCGTTTGAACTTTTTTCGGTAAAGACTGGGTTCTTTTACCCAACCTGATACTGTCATAGGTACATAAACCTAGACTGTGGTGATTGTATAAGTCGATTCTTGTATCGATTATACGTTTTCAACAGTCCTCAAGCAGACTCACTTGAGGTAATAACTTAGGTCTTTGGTTACTGGTTGAACAATCATTTTATTTTCTTCCATTCTACCTTATTTATACTTATTTTATAATGCTTAATTGACAAAAGTTTCAAAATCAAAAGTGCTTGCTTAACATGCAGTAACACAATATCGCTTAATTAACTTAAAGTAACAAAAATCCAATATTGCTTAATAAACAATTGTTTGTGACCAGGAAGATGGCTGTTAAGACCGCCAATATTAGCCCAGCGTAACCAATGTTGTGGTGAACCTCGTGACTCGGCAATTCTGCTGGCCCTGATTTGATGAACTCTTCGATATTCTGTTGCAACATCCTGACTTCCGACATATGACGTTGATATAGATCTTGTGGAGTGTCCAGAGCCCCCCCGGCACTTGGGATTACGGCCTCCGTGAGATTACTTAGGGGATTGTATGATAGTCTAGTGGTTGACGGATATATATATATGTCCTCGAATTGTTAGGAAGTGCTGCTTCATTAGACATTCCCTTTGTAGTTTGGCGATACTCGATCCTCTGATGGTTAAAGATGTTGTGTTTTGACCACATACTACGTTTACTATCGTTTCTTGTCGTAAGGCGTAGATCCATTCGTTTGGGTTGCGGAGCTGAATCCAGTGAGGCTCATCCCCAGTCTTTTGAATTCGACATTTATCGTATTCAGGCAGGTGATTGAAAAATGAAATCTCGCAGGCACTGGTCAATGAACCCTTATGATGTAGAGGTCCGCCTTGCTTACATACGTACATTTCGTGATTAACTGATAAACAGCTATTCATATCGGAAACTGCGTAGTATTAGGTTTATTAGGATGTATGGTGAGGAAGGCTGTATGGCGGTAAATGTTCCATTTACCAGTACAGGTACTGGTATTACGTGAAATATCTCAAAATCCTCCGCTGATATTAAAGGTATTGTGATCTCAAAAATCGCATGTTTTGGTAATATTTTCCCTTCAATGGTCATCAGGTTAAGAAGAGTGGTTAAATCCATATAAGATGCAGGTAGTTTTAACGATGAGGGTAAATGTTCTTTTATGAAGCGTAACTCCTGTTGCAGCTGTGCGGGTGGCATTAACAGTGGGCTTATTTTTCCATGTTGACTGTGCGTCACCACATCTAGCAGAGAGCTTTGGATACGTTGGAAATTTGAGATAGTAGTGAGTATTTGAATTGCCAATGATATAAAGGTTTGTGCTAAGTCTTCTTGATATAGTTCACGCGAAATGTTATTGGTCTTGTAGGTCATCTCAGCAATGTGGGATGACAATGTCTCAAATTGTGTTGCTATGGTTTCCTGATCGCGGTTCATTATATTAATGGTGGCTGCAAGAAATGATGTTTGATTTTTAATGTGGTTCCTTAGTAATTCTGCATTGGTCTTGATGCCCTCAATAGTCCTTGAAATTTGGTCCGCGTAGTCTGAATCCAGGATGCCGAATAATGAGTTGGCCTAGTTCCCTACAAGGTTGAGGGCGCCTCGTTTCATTCGGTTACTGCTTGACGGTGGTATCAATAGCCTATTGGTTCTTACGAGTTCTCCTTCCAGGTTTTGTATCTGTATGATTATTTTTTCGCATAGTGTGCCAGACTTAATCAGATGACAGAGATGTTTCAATGAAGAGGTTGTATTCGTTAGTAATGGTAGTTCCTTCGCGTAAATCTCCATATCATAATAGGCTATAATTTTCCACTCACTTGATAATATGTTGGCTGCTCCCATGTTTTCAAAGTAGATCCCTGATTGCGAGTCGAATGGTATTAGCTCGACGGGAAGTCCTTCAGTCAATGGAAGTGTAAGTAAAGCCAAAAGAATTGTTGCAATTGTGGAGCCCAGAGATCGTCTTACCCTTTTTTTTGGTGATTCCTCCTTGTTGGTGGATGGTTCGGTTGCCTTTTGAATCATCGTTGAAGGCTGCTCTTGATCTCCTGGCTGTTGAGGATCTTCATCTACTGGTAAAGGGGCAAGGTTATGAATTGGTCGTTTGAGCATACCACGGTTCGTTTTAACTTCTGCCACCCGCACTAAGCCGTCGCTTCCTCTTATGCAGTTCATAATTCTTCCTAACTGCCACTGCATAGGCGGTAAATTGTCGTCCTTTATGATCACCAGCATACCGGGAACGATCGTGTTGTTAGCTTGCTTCCATTTGTAACGATGTTGTAGCTCGTTGAGATATTCATGTGACCATCGTTGCCAAAATTGTGTTTTTATTGTGGTGATCGTCCTCCACCTATTGCCCAACCTAGCTGCTGTGGTTTCTGCTTCTCCGTCTACGCTTGATGTTAATGGCTCTCCAATTAAAAAATGCCCTGGTGTTAGGGCAGTAAGATCGTTGGGGTCGGACGACACTGGAACCAGGGGTCTAGAGTTAGGTATGGCTTCTATTTCGATTAACAACGTTTCTAGTTCCTCATACGTTAAGTTGGCTGAAAGAAGGTTGCGTTTCAGGAAATGTTTGGCTGATTTCACAGCCGCTTCCCATAGCCCGCCAAAATGAGGTGCTCGCGGCGGGATAAAATGGAATTCCATACTTCTAGTCGTGCAGAAGGAGGTTATTTTTTCTTTCGATGCCGCTGTGTATATTGAGGATTTGATTTCCATGAGTTGATTTCTGGCTCCGACAAAATTTGTCGCATTGTCGCAATAAAGGTTTAGACAATTTCCTCTCCTTCCTACAAAACGCTTGAGCGCACCGATGAATGCTTCCGTAGTTAAATCTCCTACAACTTCCAAGTGTACTGCCTTTGTTGCGAAACAACAGAAAACAGCTACATATGCCTTTCGAGGTTGCTTCCCCCTTACCTTGAAGTGGATCCATACCGGTCCGAGGAAGTCTATTCCTGCGTTGACAAATGGTCGGGCAGGTTTGACCCTCATTGCTAGCAAATTTCCCATTATCTGCGTCATTAGTTTAGGCTTTGCCCTGGAGCACGCAATGCACTTTTGTACCACGGAACGTGCCATCGTTTTTCCTTTGACGGGCCAGTATTTTTGGCGCATTGCTGCCAGCAGCCCCTGTGGTCCAATGTGTAAGTATTTTAGATGAACATCATGCATTAATAATTTAATAATCTTATGGTTGTAGGGTATCAATATTGGATGCTTGGCGTCGTAACTCAGCTCTGCTGCTTCTAAGCGTCCTCCTACGCGCATAATTCCATCTCCGTCCAAAAATGGAGACGAGCTATTCGTTGGGCTGTGTGCGTTGACATAGTTGCCTTTTGTTGGTTGGTTCAGCTCCTCCTTAAATGCCTGACCTTGAACTTCTCTTATTATAACATGGTTGGCTGTCTCTAGTTCCGACAGGGAAAGATGGTCGTGTAACCGTTGACCTCGATCGTTCTTTATGCAGTTGTTTATGAATCGGTTGATATATGCAACAACCCTTTGCAGACGTCGGAAGGAGTTATGGTGATCAATTATGTCGATGATGCTTGCTGCTGATTCGAGTGTTGCTGCGAGTGTGATTCTGGACCTTTTCTTCTCGTAATCCGTGGTTTTGCTTCGAATTCGCCTGGCCAAGTATGCTCTGGACCATATAGATATAAGGGTCCGTAAAACCACATGGTACAGTCCTTTAATTTTGAAGCCGAGATTCCTCGGGAGACTATATCCGCCGGATTTTGTTTTGAAGGCACATGTCGCCACTGCTGAGGGATGGTGGTGCTTCTGATGTTTCTTACTCGATTGGCAATAAAGCTATGATAGTTAGCAGCTTCTGAATTTATCCAAGCGAGTACGATTTCTGAGTCGGTCCAAAAAAACTCTTTCACTTCTCCTAATTTCCCTTACTACTCGACGCATAAGTTCCGTTGCTAGCTTAGCTGCACACAGTTCTAACCGTGGTATAGTGGTAGCCGAAATGATATGTTCATCACTCCCAGATTTGATTGGTGCAACTCTAGATTTTGAGCACACTAAACGGACCGTTACAGTGCCGTCGTTGTTAGTTGACCTTATGTATATCGCCGCTCCAAACGCCTTACCTGAGGCATCAGCAAACGCGTGTAGCTGAATTGACCTGGGTTCTGGATTTGAGAACAAGTGTCTGGGAATTTTGATATCCTTTATTGCCACTAGATCTCTTCGAAAATTGTCCCACTGAGTGTGGAGTTCCATTGGCAAGGCAGCATCCCAATCAAATTTAAGTTTCCATAACTGTTGAATGAATATCTTGGCCGTGATTGTGATTGGATTTACGATACCTAGTGGATCGAATATATGTGCAATTTCTGATAATGTTGTTCTTTTTGTTATGCGTTTGTTTATTTGGAATGCCGAGTTGATTAGAAATTCATCGGATCGTGGATTCCAACTAAGTCCTAAGGTTTTCAATGTTTGTGAATCCTTATCCTTGACATCAGAATGTATGGCTTGATCATTCGGCGGTATGTATCTAAGCAGCTGCGGTATATTGCTGCACCACTTTCGAAGCTTAAATTGTGCTGATTGCAAAATTTGAATTAGTTGTTTTTGCATGGCGATGGCTTCTGATAGGTTGCCAGAACCTTGGCTCCTAATGGAAACAAAAGTGAGTTGTCCTCGGCAAGTTGTTGAAGACATCGTGTTGCGAGATAGGGAGCTGATGTGGTACCATACGCTCCGCCAAAATATGAGCTGGTAGCCCCGATCCTCCTTTCGCACAAGGATTTGCCTGTACATTTTTTCGATATGTGCCGTAAATACAAAGCGTGGGGTTCTGAAGCGTAAAAGTATGGAGAAGATGTCATCTTGTATTGTGGGCCCCGATAGCAGCACTTCATTTAATGAGATGTTTGATGATGTTTTCATCGATGCGTCGAACACCACCCTAAGTTTGGTCGTGGTACTCTCGGGCTTAAGTACTCCGTGATGAGGTAGAAAGTAGTGTGGTGACCTTAGAGTACTTTCGTCGACCTCACTCATATGTCCTAGATCGATAAACTCTTGCATAAACTGGACATAAAGGTGTTTAAACTCGGCGTCGTTGTTTAATGTTCTCTCCATCGCCAAAAATCTTCGCAGAGCTATTTTTCTGGATTCGCCTAACTCTGAAGGTTGGCGTGAAAAGGGCAAGCTTACTATGAATCTCCCATTGGTTGGGTCGCGTTGAAATGTCTTTTGGAAGTGCATTTCACATTCTTGCTCTGCTCTAGTATTGTTACTGGCCTCCTCCGCGATATCTTCTAGTCGCCAAAATTTTTCTATAATCTTAGTGAGGGATCTCTCTTCGGTCCCCGTTGCACATGTTACCGCCGTGGCAATCACCCTGCTTACCTTGCCTGCTATCACCCAACCCAATACTGTATTTTGGAGTATTGGTAGATCTCCGGCCAACCGTATTTGCCCGATAACTAGGAGTTGATGGTAAAATTCTGCTCCTAACAAGATGTCGATTTTGTCTGGTCGGTTAAAATTTGGATCGGCTAGTGGAATATTGCTGGGAAGATCCCATGTAGAAGTATCCAATGGTTGAGCTGGCTGATAGGATATTATTTTGGGTAAGACGAAGGCTTCGATTCTGCACGAGTATGAATTTACTCGAGATTGTAGTTCTATATTGATCCTTTAATTGGATCTTTGCTTGCCTTGACCAATTCCTTCAATAGACAATTCATATGCCGTAGTGGTCAGACCAAGATTATTTTGGGTCCGATTATGTTTACCTTGGCCGTCCCTAATAGCACGAATGCGTGATTTTTATTGTTTAGTAATGCGCTAACCACTGGCTCCGGCTCCTTTGCTGCCGCACCTGCCCGACTTGTTGTAATTTCCTTGTTCTTGATGATTATTGGGGATTTTGGTGGACGATTGACATTCATGTCTAAATGTAACAGAGTGTTATGCTTTTTGTGACACTTGGAACAATTACTGGAGCTGCAGGTTGATGCGAAGTGGCCAGCTCGAGTTATGTTCGTTTTAAAATAAATTCACGATTTATAAAATTCATATTTATTTTTTTCACTTCGTTATAATATTTAGTTTTATTTGTTCCTTTTAATATAGTTTTACATTTTTTCTCACACGAGCTTAAATTCTTATTAAATACTAATTACGTTTTATAATATAATATGTGGATATAAACCATTTGCTCCACGGTCAACACCAGACTGACTCTACTCCAGTAGAACACTCCATCTTCGTATTACCCACGCCAAGCCATGCATGTATACCTGACATTATGTATTCATACTCCAAGGCCAATCGATGAGTTTGATAAGAGCGACTTGGCGGATAACAATATGCTGCATTTGTTTACGCGTCGAATCTCGGTGGATGGTATTCGGCTGGTTTCGATGTTGTTGCAGTGTGCTGTTGTCAAGCAGATTTTGTGCGCTTATTTACAAGCCGACTCTTTACAGGAGGCTTAGCGGTTGTGGTTACATCGTTGTGGTTGCATGTAACTCTCGCAGACAATTGACGCACAGGTTATTTTGTTTTACGATGTTTAATCGTTTTGATGATGTTAGCTCCAAAAACTGTTTGCATTTATAAATAGGATGGTTGTATTTGCAGATTATACAACCTAATTGCTGAGACGCAATTGCTGATAGCGTCTTACACCCTTGTTTTTGAGTTCTGCCTTCATCTGCTCTGTCCTTATTTCCCAATGTTTCGAGAGCTTGAAAACGAGTTTCTAAGAATTCGAGAAACTTCTGGACTGAAGGAAGTTGTCTTGGTTGTACCAACGACTGTTCGTACAGCGTGTGCGTATCTTTGCCCAATTTCTTAAGAAATAGATGAAGCAGGATCGAGTCCCATGCCTTGGTATCCACATCTAATCCTTCAAGTCCCAGCAAACACTCTCGTATAGTGTCGTGTAAGCTGCGGATTGATCTGGCATTTCCAATTAGGACACTCTGATGGGACAACATTTTTGAAATCCAAGATGAAATTAGCAATCGAGGATTATCGTAGCGTCCTGTTATTATCCTCCATGCTGCACTGTAATTAGCACCTGACACTGTCAGATGACGCACCAATTTTTCGGCTTCTCCTGTAAGGCTTGATTTAAGAAACCACATTTTTTGCCCATCTGACAGCTTTTGGTTGTGGATCATTTCTGTGTACAGGTCATTGAATTGCTGCCACTGGAGGTAGTTACCGTCAAACTTTGGTAACTCAACCTTGGGCATTTTCATAGTTGTTGAAGGCCTTTCCAATTCTTGAGCTAATGATGATTCCATTGTCCCATAGAGTTCTTGCAATAATTCCGCGAGTTGCTCCTGCAACTCAAAATAGTCTTGGATATCTTCCTGAGTAAGCTGGTTTTCCATTTTCCGATACATAGTAGTAACCTCTTCCCAATTTTGCTCCAATGTGCGAATTTTGATTTGACAGAATGTCTTGGTTTTATTCTGCTGTAGTATTATCTTATCCATGGATCCCCTTATGATTCCTATGACAAGATTGTATCGCTGTCTGATTGGCGTGTCTTCCACAGCTGGAGTGCGCTCTGGTTTCTGGAACTGCTGGTTGTTCTTGGGTAAGTTTTGGTATTGCTCCCTTAGCTGCCATCTCCAATCCATCTTTCCTTGATGGAACGGAAGGTACGTCACCTAGTTTCGTCGTATTTGCCAACTCTAATTTATCCTGGATGTCGTCTAGGAATGATTCTTGTAGTTTTTTGATCTCTCCATAATAATCACGGCTGAAATAGGGATGATTGAGGTCGATTTCCGCTATCTCCCTGATTTTGGAGTCCGTTGCATCAAACTCTTCCCAAAGTGAGTTCAACTGTTGCAGTTTTTCTTCCAAGTAGCTCTTGGTTTTGCGGTCAGGGGAGTCTTTTTTAAAATTCCTCCATAACCTGCAAATATTCTGTCCAATATCCTCTTGATCCTTAGTTATCCTATCCAAATCCATCTTGCTGTCTTACTCCCCTTCCAACAAAGAAATCCCAATAACTGATTCAGTAACGAGAGTAATCAATCAGCGGCCGAATTTAGGATGAACTGTGTTATGGCCCAGTTTACGCCCAACCGCGAAAGAGTGAACGTTTATAAGTATGAACGAACGAGTATGAAGACCCCTTTTTTTTGGACATCAGGTCCTGTCACGGTCGCCAAATGTTAAAGACTGGGTTCTTTTACCCAACCTGATACTGTCATAGGTACATAAACCTAGACTGTGGTGATTGTATAAGTCGATTCTTGTATCGATTATACGTTTTCAACAGTCCTCAAGCAGACTCACTTGAGGTAATAACTTAGGTCTTTGGTTACTGGTTGAACAATCATTTTATTTTTTTCCATTCTACCTTATTTATACTTATTTTATAATGCTTAAGTAACACAATATCGCTTAATTAACATAAAGTAACAAAAATCCATTATTGCTTAATAAACAAATTATAAAATAATCCAAATTATATTTATTGCTGACATATCTAAATTATGTAATGAATTGCATTGACCTGGTGGTCTGCAATGTTATTGCGGATTAAACAGTTGGCCTTAAATGACCGAAAAGTTGCCTCTTTAGCCCTGATAGCTTCTTTACAGCTCAAGTCACACCACGCGTTTTCCTTAGGTCTAATACACTTTATCCTGTTAGGGATAAAGCGTTTCATACCCAGGTGAATTAAATTTGTAATCATATCGGCAGCGGCATCCACGTGGTTGTTGAGGAAGCACAACGACCAGTTAAAACTCCTAAAGAAACCGTTAAAAGCTTCCCAATTGGCTTTCTCGTATTGCCATACGGTTCTTTTAGAAGCTTGTTCTTTAACTGTGTGGCTGGAGTACGAGAAATTCGCCGATATGATACAATGGTCTGACGAACCTAGAGGCGATAATACATTTAAAGTGTATTTATCAGGGTGAGAGGTAAGAAACAAGTCCAGAGTGTTGGCGTTTTGACCGCTAATGTCCGGTATCCGTGTCAGCTCATTTACAATCTGGGTTAAATTATTAACCTCAGCAAAGATCTCAACATACCTGTGTTGTCTGTCCAGAATGTCGAAGCCAACTTGAATTGTGTATATTGAAATCGCCCGCAATGACGATTTCAGTATGAGGATAATGGGTTACAATTCTGGTGATGGAATCAGACAGTGCATCAAACTCATTATAAGTTGAATGCCCGTCCTGGTTAGGGCTTCTGTAAATAAAACAGTAGTGAATTAATTGCCTACGGACATGCAATTTTAGCCAAATATAATTAAATTCCGGATTGGAACATTGCCCATATTGAGGTAGAAGTTGGTAGGCTACATCACTACGTATATAAACCGCGATACCACGATGGGAAAAGAATAATGGCTCCAAGTTATATCCAGGCAGACTAAACTCCGTTAAATCGGAATCAATGCTGACCTGTGGTTTCACTTAGTGCCAAAACAGCTGGTTTATTGTGAATCGCATGGGCGTACAATGAAAAAAAATAATTGGATCTCAACCCACGAATGTTACTCACGTCCACTCTAAAATTCCCACGCATAACAAAAAAACAAACACTAAAAACTCAACTCCGACGCAGACTAAGCTAGGCCGTACCGTGTAGATCCTGACGTCAGCTTTCCAAAACAAATCACTGCAGGTGTTATGCAGTTGAGGATTTCCTGCCGAGGACACATACAAAAATACCGAACACCAACCTAAGTTGGTCCAACTTGTCCGTATGCAATAAAATAAACTTCTCCGAATTCCCGTTTTGCCTTTATTGAAATATATGTTCAAATATCTAAAGCTAAATTAGAACTAACTCCGCTGCTGCACATTTCGCCTCAGGTAACCTCTGCTGCATTCGCCCAAAGGTGCATCGTCATCAGTTTCCCACGTAGGTAGCACACGCGCATCCGTTTCATTGGCCTTGAAACGCGATCCCTTCGTACCCGAACTGTGGGAACAAGTTCGCACATGAATAACAGCAAAATGATGAATCAGCAAGTAGAGAAGCGATAAGCTGATGATGGGAGCGTATTAGTTCGTTAACTCTTCCTCCTTTAAAGGTCTACGTCCCGTAGATCACCGATGACGTCAGAGCTGGAGGACCAAACTTGGGTTAGGCGGGTTCGTGGAACTCGAGGTAATACCCCTCTATCCGCAGGTTCTGGATTGCCCTTGGGCAATCCAGGTGGGATCATTGGGTCCATGCTGATCCTTCGCCACACAATCCATGCGATGATTGCGACTACCATTATGATTAAGAGATCCGTTATGTAAGAAACAGAGATTTTTTGTGTCAAATCGCCGAGGCGAGCTATGTTCCTGATGCTCATACCGTGTACATGCTCTAGGTCTATTTTTTGGTTCCGGCCCGTAATGTGTGTCAGGACAGGAGGAAGGGGTTGAATGTTTGTAGTTTTAAGACTGGAAAATGTCCTGTTCTGAAGTTGTACTGTCTCATTCTCCAGGCGGATAACGTAGGTGCCATTCAGATGCCTTGAGGAATTTTGAGAAACTAGTTGAAATTCGTTAGAAAAATTGTGTCGCTATTGATGACTTCGATCACTTCCTCGTTGTTTGTTCGAAAGGTACATGTTGTGTGTCCTCCACACTTAAATGCAATGTCTTGTGTGGAACAGCATATGAAAGTAACAATATAATAGCTATATTAAAATACATAATAACTACATAATAACTTCCAAAATTTAACTATATTAAGATAATAACTTGAAACTCTAAGTGTTAGGTTTTTATTAGTTAATGTGTTCTTACAATATTTGATACGGTGCAATTTTTCGTGCATCTACTTTCTTATATCTCATTAATTGGTGTGCTTTTATTAACTAAAGTGCTTTGCGGCGTGCCATCCCCCTGTTTTTTTTTTTTTTTTTAATTTTTGGTGAGAGAAACGAATGTTTTTTTTTTGAGTATACATTTTTGATGTGGGCTTTATGTATCTTTCGCACTGTGGTCGTGACCACGGTTACTTTGTTATTTCTACCTACATCTTCCTTTCGGTACAAAGGCTTATGTTTTCCCTGTATTTAACATTCGTTTTGAAGGGAGTGTATATAATGCCGCCTTTTCTAAAACGTTTAGGTGCGGATTTCCCTTTGTTGTGCCATTTATTGCTTGATTTACATCTGCTTTCACGCAGTTTATGTAAAAAAAAAAACAAAACAGTTTTTTTTTTTCAAATTTATTTATTTATTTATTTATTAAATTTATTACTTATTCTAATGAGTGAGGCCGCTGTCCAGAGCAAGGCTGCACCTCCCGGGTTAGTTGTCGAATTAGCACTGACTAATATATAATAACTTAAGTCTAAAGTTAAAGGATCACATCCGGGTGATCATAAAAAAACGTGAACGCACGCCCACTAGGAGGCGTGCCCACTTGTTCGACTAACTAGTTTAAGAAAATAAAAAACCGTTTATTTGCTTCCGCTATGGATTTATTGCTCTGCTTCGACAGTCAATTTAGAACTAACTTATTCGATCCTAATCTCCCGTTAGGAAGCCACTGCTCCCACGGTGCGAATCGCTGATTCGTCAAATAGGCCACTGCACGCGTATCCGGTGGCAATGGCGCGCTCGTAACAAGATCCTCATGCACTGAAACTGTGGGAACAGGTTCAGACATGAATATGCTGACACAGCCAATGCGCATGATCCTCATGCACTGAAACTGTGGGAACAGGTTCAGACATGAATATGCTGACACAGCCAATGCGCATGATTTGCTATCATGAACTTTTGATCATGGCCTTGGGCTGTGGTGTTAACTCCTCCCCCTTTAAAAATCTACGTCCCGTAGATCAAGAGTGACGTCAGAGCCAGCAGAGTAAGTTTCGCGCTGGTGGGGTATTGGATCCTCTAATTGGTTCGTCCTGTAGGGCATGTTAACTGCCGGGATGTCCAATTTGACATTGACCTTACGCCATATCATTAAGACCACGGCTGTCACCATCAGGAAGATTAGAGCACTGGTGCCGGAGGAAATCCATAGTGTCGTGGTAAGGTCCTTTAACCTTTTAATGTTAACTAGGCTGAGTTTATGTACATAGCCTATATCGACTCTGTGGTTCCTAGTGATAGCCCCCGTTAGCACTGGAGGAAGAACCTGCAAGCTCGTAGCTATGAGACTAGAAAATGTTCTATTGTCCAACTGAATTGTTTCGTTATTCAACTGGATAACGTAGGTACCGTCAAGGTGATTGGAAGTATTCTTTGATACCAACTCTCCCTTGTAGTTGGTCACAAATATGGTGTCATCCTTGACAAGCTCAATAACCCTATTTAGGTTAGTATGGTAATTACAGGTTGCGGAACCTCCTTTCAGGACTTTTGCTATGCAGTCTTCCTCAGGAATTTTCTGTAATGCCCTTTCTTCGCAAATTGTCGAATTGCTTATGGAAAGGCAATGACCAACTATTCCAAAGGTTTCCATGTGGTTTACGAGCATCTGTTTAAACTCAAGCTCGATTTGCGTATCTCCGTTTATTGCCGCTCTTGTGTGCAATAGGTTAAATTCCGACTTCCTTACTTTAGGCATTGCAAGGATGTACAGAAGCTTCCTGTCGTTGGTATAGACCGAAGGTGTCGCATATTCTATTGCCTGGATTTCGTTTTCGTAAGGGAGGGTTTCGATTTCGCTTATTATCCTATTTATCTCCTCCTTGTCCAATAGGTTTGTGTTCACTGTCCCACTTCTAGCCATTTGGCATGCGCGAACCATTTCGTTTATCTCTCCCTTAATAATCAATATCTGATTAATTACGTTCTGTTCGAATTTTTCTGCATCAACCGTTTCGACTTCATGATTGAACGTGTAAATCATCTGGTTGATTTTGCGAGTAATGTCCTGCGTTACCCCGAGGATACGTTCGTTTATCTTGTATTGGTGGTTATTGTTCTGTATTATTTCCTGTTCGCTTTGAAGGATCTTGTTCCAGTCTCCAGCATCCGGGCTTCCTGCCACCCATTTCCAAGCTGAGCCAATCCAATCGATGGATCTTGTTTTCCTCGTTGGCTTTCCCTTTAGTATATTTAATCGGTCGTTCAGTTGTTGCAAGTGAAATTCAATTATTGTTTTCTTCTCCTGATCCTTGACACTGCTTGGTTCACTGCTGTGGTTATTTCGTCTACCAAATGTTCAAATTTGCCAAGGTCTATGACGTGAACCAGCTTAAAATAGCCATCGATTATCCAACCGTGACCATCCTAGATTGAGACTATTGGGGTCTTATAGTCGAAAATTATAAAACCTCGTGCTACAGTCAGAGAGATGATCCTAAATATTTGTGATGTAAAGTGGAAAAGGTAAATGAAAGTTTGTAAGACTCAATTTCATACTATAAACGATTTATTAGTGACGGTAGAATTTTTCAAGGTCTTAAGATACTGAATAAGGGTGTGAATTGTTTTTAAAAGAACTTAACTACTTATAAATGTGTGATATTATTAATGCATCTTAAGAATGTGCAATGCATGAACTTGATTAATTATAAAGTGCAAAAACTTAACTAACTATGAACGTAGAAATTTGTCCTACATATGTGCAAAAGACTTAATTATAAATGTGCAATATTTTGTTTTGTAGAATTCCAATGAACTTAGGTGCTAAAGTTATAAAACCTCGTGCTACAGTCAGAGAGATGATCCTAAATATTTGTGATGTAAAGTGGAAAAGGTAAATGAAAGTTTGTAAGACTCAATTTCATACTATAAACGATTTATTAGTGACGGTAGAATTTTTCAAGGTCTTAAGATACTGAATAAGGGTGTGAATTGTTTTTAAAAGAACTTAACTACTTATAAATGTGTGATATTATTAATGCATCTTAAGAATGTGCAATGCATGAACTTGATTAATTATAAAGTGCAAAAACTTAACTAACTATGAACGTAGAAATTTGTCCTACATATGTGAGTTATATCTTTATAATACGATTTAACTTAAAAAAAACATAAAGTTTCTTTTCTATTGTTTTTTATTTATTAATTTTTATAAATTTTACACATGTTGTATTTATGATTAATTATATATGTTATATTTATAACCAACAAGAGGCCGCTGTCCAAAGCAAAAGGCTGCACCTCTCGTTGACTGTCGAATTAGAACTAACTACCTGAATAATAATCTTGAGCTCTTCAACAGGTCGCGAAGTGCTTTCCGTGGGAAAGGAATGCACTTGTTATTGAAATATTCGTATTTCATTTGAATAAAGTGAAATATGAATATCTTAGTTTTCCGTTTGTTGGCGGGAGGGGAAAAGGGGTGTATCCGTTTCGGACATGTTTTGCTGTATAGGCAAAAATGGTGGGAACTCGTTATTGTAATGCCGTTAGGCAAAGGGGAGTGTCCGGGGTAACGGGATTTGGGGTTCAGGTGGAGTCTGAGACGTAACTCCTCCCCCCTTAAGATTCTGCTCCGGAGAATCATTTTTTTTAATATTGATTTTAATTTTATTACTTCTTTTTTTGAAAAGAATTATAAGGAACGCAATTAATACGGTCAAAATTAAAAAATTTAAGCTGTAATGTATACCAGCATTCGTTTTATAGTTAAATGTTAGCTTTTCGATTAATTTTCGGTTTTCGATATGTTTCGCGTGTATTTCCGTTGTTGAAAAGTTCAGTACAATGTTTTTAATTTTTACATTACTTAAATTTGGTATAATAAAGTTGTCATAATACATAAAGTTTTCATATTTTATATTATTTATTTTAATTACACAATTTTCAAATTTTATTATATAATTTCCTATAACTTCTATTTCGAAGTCATTACAATTATGATCAATGATTGTTTTTGGCATGTTTTTAAGGATTAGAATATTATTAGTCAATTGTTTTATTTCTGTGTTTTTGTTCTTTATAAAGTTACAAGTTGTATTTTTGTTAAAAATATTTTTAATACATTCGTCGTTTATAATTATTAAATTTTCTTTTCTTAATATTTTATCATAATCTACGTAATTAATTTTTCCATCAGTTATTACTGATTTGTATTTAGGGGAGAGCTCGAGGGATTCAAAGTTGGGGATTGGCTCGATAAAAACTCGATGAAATTTTGTATTACTATAATTTGGTATCATTATGATGAAAATTATTTGATTGTCATGAAAAATGGTAGAACTTCTAATATCTTTAAGTTTTTCGATTGTAATATTGAAATTTGTAATCTCCTTTAGTGATAAGATGTCCTTACCTAGTAGGCCTAGTTGACTTAACAGTATGCTCTCCTTTACTTTCCTTACTTGATTGTTTAACAATTGAATGTCATATTGGACCTGGAATGCATGTTGCATTGTTGTTATTCTAAAATTTTCTTTATCTATTGCATTACTTAAAGTTGAAAATTGATCTTTAATTTCTCTTTGTTGTTTGTTAATATGTTTAGTTATGTTGTGAATGTTTTCATAGAATTTTGTATTGATTTTAATTTGGTCATTAAGTCCGTTAATAATGTTTTTAGTGTTTTGTTCCTCTGTGCTAAGTCTTGTTTTTATTTCAGCTTCGTCTTCGTAGTCCATGGTTCCAGCCAAATATTTAAGGCCTTTACCAACAAAGTTAAAAAGTGCTCTTTTTTGTCTATGTTTCTGGGTTAAGCTACTGATTTCTTGTCCTAATTCGTTAAGTCCGTGAACAATAGTTGGGTATTCGTCTTTGTCTGCCAGTTTGTCAACATTATGTCTTATTAATTCGAGGCTCTCTGACCATAGTGTCAGATTTACTATGTGCAAAATTTTGAAGTAGTTTTTTATAACTTTGATTTCCTCTCCTCTAATATTTATGAATCCGTTTCCCGTGTTTAAATTTTGAACATCAATTTTCTGTCCTGTCGTTGGTGTTAAGAGTGTTGTGATTATGACTAACAGTACCTGCAAATTTTACGTATTTTCATATTTGTATTTTCGTTTTACTTGATTTTTATAAAATTTACTGCCTCTTTCGTTTTGTAAATAGTCTTTATTTATGACTATTGGGTCTGATTCTATATGAACTGGTTTGAGTTTATTGCTAGCTCTAGTTTTTAAGTATTTATGTTCTACTTTTGTTAGATCTACGTCATTCCTATTATTATTTATCCTATTAATGTATTTTTCTTTATTTTTGTTAATAAAATCTATGATCTTGGGGTATTGTTCGCTAGAAATGTTTTCATTTAAGAAGTCTATGGGTCTCTGTTTCGTTGTTGAATGTATGGTCTTGTTGTATATTGTTACTGCCTTAAGGACCTTCTGTCTTAATGTGTCTGTATTGTTTTCGTCAGCTGTAAATGTTCGTACATGTTCATTCAGAGTCGAGTGGAATCTTTCGATATCCGAATTGCCTGTTTTGTTATATGGGGTAGTTATGTGAATGTCAACATTATGTTCTTTCAGAAATTCTGTTATATTTAAAGATGAAAATCCGCTTTCACCATCTGTTATAATTTTTCCGGGAGTGCCAAAGTTAGCAAATCTATCTTCGAGTGTTTTTAATAGAGATGTCCATGTTCTATGTTTGATTTCATGTATTGAAACATGTTTAGAAAATTTATCAATCATAGTAACAAACATGAGATTTATATTTGCATACCAGATATCTATGTGAATTATTTGATTAGTTCTTTCGGGGGTTTCGGTTATTTTCAAGGGTATTTTATTTGGTGTTCGTTCGTATTTGGATTTGTTGCAGATTCTACAATTATTAACATATTTTTGGATTTTGTCTTTGAGTTTTGGGCTGTAATAGGTTTCTTTAATTTCTGCATAGGTTTCATTTACTCCCCTATGGTTCAGTGACTCGTGAGTTTTTGATATCACTAGTAGTTCTTTTTCCTCATCATCGAGATCTCCTAAAAATTTTGAACATTTTACGAACTTTAGAAGTTTGTTTCTACTAAAGTATTTAATATAAACGTCTTGAAATTGCGCGTAAAGATTGTCATGTCTGGAAAAGATCCCTACTATTCCTTTTGGCGGAATGAATTTTTTCATTATATCTAGGATGAAGTTTTCACTGAATTTTTTTATTTCTATCACGATTCTTTTTTTATTAAAAGCGTGGTAGATTTTGTGATTGTTTATGTTCGTTGTTTCAATAATTATTATCTGCGTTTTATAAAGGTTTACTGGTGATTCAATTATCGGGATATGATCGCTACTGTCCTCGTTTGCACTGTGGATAGTTGCTATAATTGATTGTTGGTCTATATTCTCGTTATCAGTTTCATGATTCAAATCTTCATTATGATAAACTTCTATTCTTGACAAACCATCGGCAACCTGGTTGTCTTTTCCTTTGACATATTCGACGTCAAAGTTGTATTCCTCCAGTTTTATCTTCCATCTTTGGAGTTTGACATTCGGTTCTTTGAGTGAACTTAGCCAAACTAGGGGTCGATGGTCTGTTCTAACTATAAATTTCCGTCCGTAAAGGTACGGTCTAAAATATTGTGTTGACCACACTATCGCCAACAGCTCTTTCTCGATCGTTGAATAGCCAGTTTCGTGTTCGTTAAGTGTACGGCTAGCGAAGCACACTGGGTGATTATCTTGGGAGAGGACGGCACCAATAGCAAAATTGGATGCGTCAGTTGTAAGAGTGAATTTTTTTGAAAAATCAGGGTATTTTAAGATTGGGTCGGATACAAGGAGAGTTTTTAGATTCTCGAAACTTTCTATGTAGTCTGCATTATTTACATCTATTTTGGCACCTTTTTTAAGAAAAGCTGTCATCGGCTTTGCTATCTTGCCGTAGTCTTTGACAAATTTTCTGTAGTACCCGGTAATACCGAGGAAGGATTTAATTTGCTTGGTTGTTGTGGGTAGTTTATAATTTAGAATAGCTGTGATTTTATTGGGGTTGGGTTTGATTCCCTTTGTTGTGACGATGTGTCCTAAGAATTCGGTTTCTTTTTTTAGAAACTCGCTTTTATCTAACTGGACCTTCAGATTTACTTCTTTTAGTCTTTGGAAATTTTTTTTTATCGAAGTTATATGTTCTGTAAGGCTGGTAGAAAATATAATGATATCGTCTAAATAGACGAGACATGTTTTTCCTATAAAATCGTGAAGGACTGAGTTCATCAGACGTTGAAACGTCGCAGGGGCGTTTTTCAGCCCGAATGGCATTCGAAGAAACTCATAATGCCCACTGTCTGTTGAAAAAGCTGTTTTTTTTATATCTTGCTCTGCAATTTCGATCTGGTGAAAGCCCTTAGCCAGATCTAGCGTTGTAAAGTATAACGATCTTCCTAATTTATCAAATATATCGTCTATATTTGGGATAGGGAATTTATCGTCAATGGAAACATCATTTAGTTTCCGATAGTCTATGACTATTCTCCATTTCTTTTCTTTAGAGGCATCTTCCTTTTTCGGAACTATCCATATTGGTGCGGAATATGGTGAACTGCTCGGTCTTATAATGCCTTGGTGCAGCATCTCATCGATTTGAGATTTCACTTCATTCCTATGCACTTGAGGATATCTGTAGCTCTTAGTGTAAATGGGAATATCATTAACTGTTTTAATTTCATGTTTAATGGCGTTTGTAAATGAAAGGTCGGTTCCTTTTTGATAAAATATAGAGGAGTATTCGGAAACAAGTTTATTTATTTCGGTTTTTTCTTCTAGATTTAGATGGTCTATTCTAATTTGACTTAAAATAGGTTCTTTGCTTGTTTCTGTATGATATATTTCTAAAGAGGGAATGGTTTTTTCGTAATCCTCCGATGTTAATATTTTTTCTTCAATATTTTCTTCCGTTTTATTGAAGAAAATTGGAATTTTCTTCTTATCTATTATTAGGAGTTTGTTTTTCAAGTCAATGGTTGCTTTTAATGGAATTAGGATGTTATTTCCTATTAATCCGTCAAATATTTGGTGGAATTTAAATTCAAGGAATTCCGCAGTTTTTTCCTCGTCTGTTAGTTCTTTAAATAAGGGTATTCTAACTTTTTGGTTAATATAAATGGGAGTACTAGTAGTTAGTATTTGGATGGGGTTGGGTAATTCAATTTTCCACTTAGGGTGGCAAATTCCTGTATTTATTATGCTGGTTTCTGAACCACAGTCTATGAGGATTCTAAGTTTCATTTTATTATTTGCATCTACAACTATATAGGGAAGTTTTCCACGAGGCTTGTTTGTTGAAAATCCGAGTTGTTTTGGATGTTGTTAACCTGTCTGGCGTAGCTGCCGGATAGAGTATCCATGGGTTCAATATTGGAATGTCTGTGATGTCCTGAATTAACGTTTGAGTTGTTTCTATATTGTCCTGAGTTTATATTGTTTGGGTTGTTCCTATATTGTCCTGAGTTCGTATTGTTTGGGTTGTTCCTATATTGTCCTGAGTTCGTATTATTTGAATAACTGTTGTTATAGCTATTACAGTTATTTGAAGGGTTTCGAGTCTGACCAGGACCGGAGTTTCTGAATTGTCCAGATCTATCAGTGTTGTTAGAGGGGTTGTGGTTATAATTATAATTGTTGTTATAATTGTTATTATAGTTATCTCTATGTTGCCCTGCATTATTATTTCTAAAGTTTTGTAAATTACTTTTTCCTGGGTTGTTGTTCCTATCATAAGTGTAGTTTGCATCATGAAGGATATCTATGGCTTCTTCTAGAGTTTGGGGTTGTCTACATATTAATATTCCTTTCATAGGCTCGGGTATTTTGCTTGTGAATAAGCGTAATGCCATATCACAATTTCTTTTGGTCTCGACGGAAGCCATGATGCCTCTGTCTAATCTCGTTTTATTATTTAAGCGTCTTAAAGCTATTTTAATCCTGTCATAAAAATTTCTGCAATTATCTAGGAATTGTATGCCTCTCAATTCGTCGTATAACTGTTCTACCGATTTCCTGTCACCGAAGTACTGGTAAAGAGTTTTTTTGATGTCGTCCCAACTTGTGGCTGTGTTATTAATTTCTATAGCCTCTCGAGCTCTTCCTATGAGTTTACTTTTAATTATGTCTAAAAATATAAATTGACTATCGGAATCAAACTTTCCCAGGGAAGGTTGTACTCTGTCTAACAATTCTACAAAACTATTGAGATTTTCTAAGTTCCCATTGTATGTGGGAATGCTGTTAAGATATTTAATAGGATCTAAGTTTAATGATAGTAGGGTGCTTACTCCTGTGCCTGTGGTGTTTGTTGTCGTCATCTTGATGGATAGTTTGTTGAACTGCTTGTTTAGTTTTTCCAGTTTTTGGGTCAAGAGTGTTTGTTTTCCTTTTACAGAACTATACGCACTTTTTATACAGAGTTATACAAATTGGTTTACACTTTCTTTTAAACTGATTTGTTCGTTTCCTTAAACGGATTTCTTTATGCGGAACTATATGCACTTTTTATACAGAGTTATACAAATTGGTTTACACTTTCTTTTAAACTGATTTGTTCGTTTCCTTAAACGGATTTCCTTATACGGAATTATACGCACTTTTGGGGTATATATTTTTTAAACGGGTTTGTCCTTAAACGGATTTGTTTGTTTCCTTATACGGATTTGTTTGTTTCCTTATACGGATTTGTTTGTTTCCTTAAGCGGATTTGTTTGTTTCCTTATACGGAAGGGTTCTTTTGACGTTCTTTAACGAACTCCGACTGCGCCAGTTATATCTTTATAATACGATTTAACTTAAAAAAAACATAAAGTTTCTTTTCTATTGTTTCTTTATTTATTAATTTTTATAAATTTTACACATGTTGTATTTATGATTAATTATATATGTTATATTTATAACCAACAAGAGGCAGCTGTCCAAAGCAAAAGGCTGCACCTCTCGTTGACTGTCGAATTAGAACTAACTACCTGAATAATAATCTTGAGCTCTTCAACAGGTCGCGAAGTGCTTTCCGTGGGAAAGGAATGCACTTGTTATTGAAATATTCGTATTTCATTTGAATAAAGTGAAATATGAATATCTTAGTTTTCCGTTTGTTGGCGGGAGGGGAAAAGGGGTGTATCCGTTTCGGACATGTTTTGCTGTATAGGCAAAAATGGTGGGAACCCGTTATTGTAATGCCGTTAGGCAAAGGGGAGTGTCCGGGGTAACGGGATTTGGGGTTCAGGTGGAGTCTGAGACGTAACTTGTGCAAAAGACTTAATTATAAATGTGCAATATTTTGTTTTGTAGAATTCCAATGAACTTAGGTGCTAAAGTGCTATTGGGCAACATTCCCCTTTTTTTTATTTTTTTTTTTATTTAATTTTTTATATATTCTTAATATGGGTCTTGTGAACTCTTCTCCCAGTAGAGGTAGTTACAGTGACCTTGTTATTCTTAGCAACAGTTTCTTTGCGAAAGAGGGGTTTATTTTTACCTTGAATTCTCTTAGATCTTGTATATATAATGTCGCCTTTTTTATATTTTTTGGGGCTACATTTAGTAGCATTTCGTCTGATATTAGCAGCCTTCCGCTTTCGTTCGATTTCCCCTTTTAGTTCTTGGTTTACCCTAGCTCGAAAGTTGACAAGGCTTTGATAGTTGATGCGTTGGCATCTGTTAAAAAACACATCTGCAGGCTTTTTCTCTGTGACCGAGTGGATGGTATTGTTATATCGGTCGACCGTTATGTTAATGAGTTCTTTCAATCTCAAATCCTTATACTCAACTTTTAAACACCTATATATTTCAAGCACAGTCGAGTGGAATCTCTCGACTTGTCCATTAACTTCACTTCGGTTTACCGGTGTAGGATATAGTTTGATTCCCAGTAATTTGATGAAATTAAGTAAAGGGTGATTTTTTAGCTGGTTTGGTTTTGGCAACACTGGTTTTGACAGCTGACGTGTGTTTAGTACCTTGTGTCACTGTCAAACAGCTTCAGTTTGGGTTGCAATTTAACCATGGATCGTCTTACAAATGAACAACGCTTGCAAATTATTGAATTTTACTACCAAAATTCGTGCTCGGTTCGAAATGTTCATCGCGCGCTGCTTCCATTTTATGATCGGCATTCTCGACCTTCTGAGCAGTCTATTCGGAAGATTGTGACCAAATTTCGCACCAAATTTACTTTGTTGGACATTAAACCACCAACACGTTTACGTACTGTGCGTATTGAAGAAAATATTGCGGCCGTATCAGCTAGTGTGACAGAAGACCGCGAAATGTCGATTCGGCGCCGTTCCCAGCAGTTAGGCCTTTGTTACAGCACTACGTGGAAAATTTTGCGGAAGGATTTGGGCGTAAAGCCTTTTAAGATACAGCTGGTGCAAGAACTAAAGCCAGCCGACCTACCACAACGCCGAATTTTTGGTGAATGGGCTCTTGGAAAGCTGGCCGAGGATCCGCTTTTTTATCGAAAAATTGTGTTCAGCGATGAAGCTCATTTTTGGTTGAATGGGTACGTAAATAAGCAAAATTGCCGCATTTGGAGTGAAGATCAGCCAGAAGCATTGCAACAGCTACCAATGCATCCCGAAAAAGCCACTGTTTGGTGCGGTTTATGGGCCGGCGGCATTATTGGGCCATATTTCTTCAAAGATGATGCGAATCGCAGCGTTACTGTCAATGGTGAACGCTACCGAGCGATGATAACAAACTTTTTTTTGCCCGAAATGGAAGTTCTTGACTTGCATGATATGTGGTTTCAACAAGACGGTGCCACATGCCACACAGCAGGCGAAACAATGGCGCAATTGCGAGACGAGTTTGGTGAACAGTTAATTTCACGTTTCGGGCCGGTCAATTGGCCGCCTAGATCGTGCGATTTGACACCATTAGATTATTTTTTGTGGGGGTATGCCAAGGCTAATGTATATAGGGACAAGCCCGCTTCGATTGACGCACTGGAAGCCAACATCCATGCATTCATTCGTGAGATACCGGCCGATATGTGTGAAAGAGTATGCCAAAATTGGACTCAGCGGATGGGCTACCTAAGACGCAGCCGCGGTCAACATTTGCATGAAATTATCTTTAAACATTAAATTGCAAGGTTCAAACTATCGATTCAAATAAATATTTCATTCATTTTTTCGAACTTTTTGTGTTTTTTTTTTAAAAAAAAGTTCTAAACCTCTTAAAAAATCACCCGATATTATGGGGCTCAGAAAGCTCCTTTCATTATCAGTGACTAGCATTTTTGGAACAGTGGAGTAATGTAATATCTTCGTTATCTTGTCCCTTAAGTGTAGTACTGACCGGTTTTTAATGTGGAACAACTTCCCAAATTTGGAAAACTTATCCACGCAACTAATAAATTTCTCGTTTTGTATTTCAATTATATCCATATGCAGTATTTCGCACGGATATGACGGAATTGGCGTAGGCTGAAACTCTGGATTGAACGGGTGTCTATCGTATTTGTTTGTCTTGCATACTTCGCAAGTATCCGTGACCCGTTTTACACGACTATTCATCCGGAGGAAGTAATAATTTTCAAGAAGTTGTTCTTTGTTTTCTCTCGGATTCCTGTAGGCCCTTCTGTGTTCATTTGAAATTAGCTCAAATATATGGCCTTCGTTTTTTACATCCTCTACCAGCCTTTGGGTAACACGAATTTTATAGTTCACGAAGTTTTCTAAATACACTTCCTGTAGCATGGCCAGGTAAGGTTCGGGTATTTTGAGACCGTTCAAGATGCTTGGCCTTAGTTTACTTTTTAGGATAGCTACCAGTTTTTCCTTTGTTAAATCGCTTTCTGCGATGTAGTGGCGTGAGTACCCAGGATGGGGCTCCTCGTAAATTTCTAGACCTTTGCCGATCTTGATGATAATTTGGTTCCGGAAAACATTTATTGGAACCTCGACATGTGGTATAAGGTCAGAGCCATCTTGTTCAGCACTGTGTGCCGTTTGTAGGGAAGAGTGACCTTCGCTAGCAGTTTCCGTATTGCTTCCAACAGCGTGGTTGTTATCGTGATCTTTACTGGCAGTTTCGGTGTCTTCGGTTCCACTGCAGTTATTTTCGTGATCTTCGCTGGCGGTTTCAGTCCCCGAACCGGCTTCTGCTATTCTTGAACTTGTTTCCGTCTCAGCACGAACTGAGCTGGACAAGTGATTAACTTCCGTCTTTAATCTAGACAGCGCGTCCGCTACGAAATTCGATTTACCAGGTTTGTAAATCAATTCGTAACTATACTCTTCGATACGGGCCTTCCATCTTTTCAACTTCGCGTTATAATTGCGATTTCCCAGGGCAAACGTCAACGGCTGGTGATCTGTGAAAATGCGGATCTTTTTCGCACCGTAGACGTAGGAGCGGAGATTGTCTAAGGCCCATACAATGGCCAACATCTCCTTCTCGTTCGTTGCATAGTTCTCCTCAGATTTATTGAGGGAACGGGATATGAATGCTATTGGCTTGTCCTTACCTGTTTCCCCCTGAGATAACACGGCTCCCATTGCATAATGGTCTTTTAAGTAGTTAAAAGCACGTAACGCCTCACTACTTAGATGTATAAGCACCCGCCTAGATTGGTTAGCCTTTATGCGGGCATTTTCCCCTCTCATGATGTTGGTTAAGGGTTTAGCGACCTTCGCATAATCGCGAATGAATTTCCGGTAGTACGAAGTCATACCTAGAAATCTCTTTAGATCTTTCAGATTGTCTGGCGGCAATATTTGCTGAATAGCTGTTACCTTTTTTACGTCCGGGCGAATTCCTTCGGGAGTAATAACATAGCCCAGGAATTCTACTTCGGTCTTCATGAAGTTAGTTTTTTCAAGATTGACCTTAAGGTTGACTTCGCGCAACCTGCCAAGAATGGTATCTATGTTCCTCAAGTGGTCTTCCTCGCTACTACCGAAGACAATAATGTCATCGATATATACATAGCAGATTTTAGCAATGTATTCCTTGAGAACGTCGTCGATCATCCTCTGAAATATGGCCGGTGCATTCTTCAGGCCAAACGGCAACCTTAAAAATTCGTATTTTCCATTCAAAGTGGAAAAGGCAGTTTTTGGAATGTCTGAGGGTTTCATTGGTATTTGGTGAAACCCTGAAGTAAGGTCTAACGTAGTAAAGTATTTAGCCTTACCCAGACTAGCAATGGTAGCGTTGATGTCGGGAATCGGGTAAGTATCTGAAATAGTTACAGCATTGAGGCGCTTGAAGTCTATTACCATCCGGTAATGTTTTTCACCGGACGGCTTGGGCTTCTTGGGAACTATCCAGATCGGTGAATTATACGGACTCTTGGATGGTCTGATTATCCCTTCCGTCAGTAATTCGTTTATTTCCTTTTCTACCCGCTCCCTTAGACAGACAGGGTAGGGATAACTTTTTGTGTATATTGGCTCGTCTACGCTTGTTCTAATTTCGGCTTGCACTGAAGTTTGAACCATCTCTTTGATGTCAAGAGGTCCAAATACACTATCGTGTTTCTTTACTAATTCACGAAGTTGGATTTTTATTTTTTCGGGCAGAGCCTCGTCAAGAACGATGTTGACCTCTGTCGAAACTTTTTCTCTGAGTGGAATTCTAATATTTGGAGTTAAGGTAAGTATATCCGACTCTTTTCGGTCGATGACCGCTTCTAACTCTTTCAAGGTATCATCTCCTATTATACCATCGAAAGATTTTAACCCTGGTAGTATATAAAATGTTAGGATAGTATCGTTTCCGATTTTTTTAAAGAAGCTACCAGTGATTTTTTCTTTGATAGATACTTTGCCGGCAGCCGAGTGCACGACAAAGGGCTTTAACAGGGGTGTGGGTTTGCCTTTGACAGTTGGGCTAATGAAGTTTTTATTTGTCCCGGTATCAACCAAAAACTTAAGCATCGTCCCGTCCCCTGTAAAATATTCTATATAAGGTACGCTGGACAGGCGTCCCTCATAAAATTTACTTCCTCCTCTATATCGATTGGCTCTTCCTCCGCAGTTCTTATATTAAACATCTTCTGATGCTTGTTCTAAGGATAATTCTCTGAGCGCGATCGTCGCTTAAAAGGATTATTTCCTTGCGGACGATTCATATAATTTACCTGGCGTGATTGGGATTGGAGATCTACGTCCATTCTCTCATGAGGTTTTGGTGCACTGGGCCTAGGAGGCAATTCGTTTTGCGGGCGTTGATTAAATCTATACCCGAAGTTCCTCACAAATTTTGCTTGATTTGGAAACGATCTCTGGTCCATTCCAAAAGTTGGGTTTATAGGTGTCGTTACCTTATTCACCACGTTTGGCAGGTGGATCGCGTTGTTTCGGTAGTCAAGATTCTGTATCTCGAGGCATGCCGTGTAGGCCTCCGGTAAGGTCCTGGGTTTTTGGATTATCAACATTTTCGATAAATCACCCCGCAGGAAATAAATTATAAAAACCACCAAAATTTTTAATAGAGATTTATTCTTTCTTTATTCTTTATCTATTGTTTTTGGCTTAAGGTTCTATAATTATCACTATAGTAGAACGGTCGCCGTCTAAAGCGGAGCTGCACCGTAGTACTTGGTTGAGGTCTGTAAAAGAACTAACTGTTACAACTACTAGAATGCCAGAAGAAAATTGACATAAATAAATGTATTATTATGTTACGACATAAATCCACCATTGACCTGCTTGCCTTTACAGTTTCCACTGTGTCAGCCGAATGCATTGGGTGAATTTATTCACTCTATTTTTCAATAGGTTACCCAATGAATTGGCCTACTTTCGTTTGTTTATGTTATTCGGTCGTCATCAATTAACGGTGATTAATATTATTATGAACATAGTTGTACCGGAAATTACATAGGATTTTATTTTATGGTATTCAACTAGATCAATAGTACGTCTATTTTCAATTTCTTGCCATTTTTCAAATTTTTTAAATATGGTATTAGCAGTAACATTTTCTTTAATGATTTCTTCATAATAAAATTGAAATGTATAGTTGGTTTCCTTATTTTTAACTATAGCATCATTAACTTTGATATTACAATTCTGAATATTAATAATATAATTTCCTGCAAGATTTAAGTCTCTGGAGTCACAATTATTTTGCACAGTTTTATTTTCGGCATTTTTAACAATATAAGTTCTTTCATTTATTTTCATAATTTCAAAGTTTCTGTTTATTTTCATCAAACAATTTTGTTTAACAATACAATCATTTCTTCTTCTTAAATCGTTAACGTTATTTTTTTCACCGTCATATATATACTCGTTTCCTTTGTATACAGTTACAATAAATGGTTCTAAATCTACTTCTTGTTTTTCATGATTTGTTATAGGTATAATTAGTTTGATTGGGAGTGTAATGATTTCATCTGGGATTTTTGGATAATGGACTCATCCGTGTATTTCATGACTCCTGATTTCATATTTTTTAACTTGCTTAAATTCATATCTGTCATTATTAATTCGTCTTTTGTAAGTAAACTAGGGTGAGTAATTCCCATTTTGGTTGCAGCTATGGTATCTATTAAATTATCAACTAGTTTCTCTAACATTTGTAGTCTAGTGAGTACTTCTGTCCGCTGTAGACGCTTAAGTATTGTCTTTTGTAACTGTTGACTTTCGTTCTGATATCGTTCTATTTCCTCCCTGTCCTTTGCAACTAAATCCCTTATGTTCTTCATATTTTCATCTAATTGTATGTTAATTTTAATTTGATTATTTAGTTCGTGAATCGCGTTTTTATTGTTAGTATCTGTTATTCTAAGGTGCTCGTCTATTTCTTCCCTATCTGCATCATCCATGGTACCGAATAACCATTTCTGAGTACTTCCTACAAAATTTAAGAGTCCTCTCTTGGATCGTGTCTTAGGAGGCATGATACTAAGTATTTTTGTATAAATTGTTAAACACTCTTTTCTTATTTCTGGGTCTTGCCCAATGATCTCAAATTTTTGTATTTCCTGCAATGTTTCTACCAGCTTGTTTAACTTAACGATGTGAAGGATGGTCTGGGTCTGGTTGATGATCTCTCCTTCTCCCATATTTATTATCGTGAATCCGCTATTACTCTCGATTGGCGTTATTACCAGTGCCGCTTGTACTAGGTTGGTTGTCATCATTAGGAAGATTAACATCAGTGGCAGATTCTGCAAATTGTCTTGGTCTTTTAATATTTGCTGTGTGTACCCTATCTAAATTTTTCAATCTAAAATTAGGTTCATTCTTATGTCTTACATGTTTATAATTTTTAATATAACCCACTTGCCTGGTTTCTGTATAGTCTTCCCTGTCTTGATTCCTTTTGTTTATAACGTTTGTTTTCCTCTTTTTAAGTCTCCTTACCACCGATTCTACATTTGTATGTAATACCTGTTCCGGTGACATGCCTATCGTAGTATGATATCTTTTGTTATAAATCTGAAAAGCTCTGAACATCTTTGTGTTTACTGATTCTTCCTGGTTCATGGTAAGTAAAATAGGCGTTCTATGTCAGCGTTACCTGTATGCGAATTTGGTTTAGTGTAATGTACGTCAATGTTTCGTTCTCTAAGGTATTCTCTAATATGTGCAGTGTTAAACTCGTTATCTGTTATGATTTTTTTAGGTGAGCCTATTCTAGTCAAATGTTCAGTGATAGCATCTGTTTTGTGAATGTGGTTTTTACTTTCCAGTCTGTATACATACCCTTTCTTTGTTAACTTATCAATCATTGTTAGGAATATGTGTTTGTGGAAATGGTATATATCTAAATGAATTATTTCATTAGGTTGTTTAGGAGTTTCTGTTAACTTGAATTTTCCCTGTATCGGTTTCCTCTCGTATTTAGCTCTCTGGCAGATATCACAATTGTTTATTATCTGGGTAATTAGTCGAGTAAGTTTAGGATAATAAATTTGTTGTTTCAGTGTGTTATAAGATTCTATAATTCCCGAGTGTTGACTCTCTCTGATGTGGTAAATGGATATCTGTCTCCTAGCTTCAGCCTCTGTTCTTAAATCTCTTACTCTCCGTGTTAGTTTCACAAATTTGATTTTTCTGTTTCCTGCATATAAATTTATGATTATTTGCTGAACTTTATTATAATCTGGCTCTCTTACTTCAGCATAAATGCCAATTGTTCCTTGGGCTATTTCTTTGAGTTGGTCCGTTATTATTCCTATAGGATCTGAAGCTCTAACATACAAAATTCTTTTACCATGAAGTGTTTCGATTTTTGGTTCCTTATCATAACTTAAAATGATTTGCTGTTTATATATATTGACTATACCTTCTTTGATAGGAATGTGATCAAATTGTTCCTCCATTCCTGAATGGACTGTTTCGTTGTCCGACGTTTGATTAACTTCCAAGCTTGCTTCTTCGATTCTGCTTAGAAAATCGGCAACTTTATTCTCCTGGCCCTTGAGATATTCAATCTCATAATCAAACTCTTGCAATTTAAGTAACCACCTTTGGTTGCGCTGAGAGAATTCGGCACCATTATATTTTTTGTTCAAGTATTTTATAGGAAGATGGTCAGTCGTGATTTTGAACTTATTACCCCACAGGTATGGTCTTAATTTGGATACACTCCACACGATAGCTAGAAATTCCTTGTCCGTCACGGAATAGTTTCTTTCATGCTCGTTAAGAGTCCTTGAAATATAACAAACCGGCTGTTTGTCTTGTGTGAGGACAGCTCCGATGGCGAAATTACTTGCATCAGTAAATAGCTGGAACTGTTTCTCGAATTCCGGAAACTTAAGGATTGGGTGTGTTATCAAGTTAAGTTTGAGTGTTTCGAAAGCATTCACATACTCTGGGTCATTAACGTTTATCTTGGTGTCTTTCTTGAGGTACCTGGTCATTGGGTATGCAATTTTTGCATAATCCTGTATGAATTTCCGGTAATACCCTGAGGCTCCTAGAAAACTTCTAAGTTGTTTTTCAGTTTGCGGGAGTGGAAGATTTTTGATTGTATCTACTTTGTTAGGGTTCGGCTTTATTCCCTCTTCCGTCAGAATGTGGCCTAAAAACTCTGTTTCTTTCTTAAGAAATGAGCATTTACCAATTTGCAATTTTAGATTATGCTTTTTCAGAATTAAAAAAATGTCTCTAAGATTTTTTAAATGTTCTTTTAAAGAAGTAGAGAATATTAAAATGTCATCTAAATAGACAACGCAGGTTTTGTTTATGTGTTCCCGTAATATGTGGTTCATTAAGCGCTGAAAGGTAGCTGGGGCGTTCTTAAGCCCAAAAGGCATACGGATGTATTTGTATAATCCTTGTGGAGTTATAAATGCAGTTTTCGCTATATCATTTGGATGCATTAGTATTTGATGATACCCTTTTGCTAAATCCAGAGTTGAAAAGTAAATTGCCTTCCCTAACTTATCAAAGAGATTGTCTATATTTGGTAAGGGGAACCGGTCATCTTCGGTGAGTGCATTTAACGCTCTATAGTCGACACAAATGCGGTATTGCAATTGACCATCTTGATCTGGTTTCTTTGCAACAACCACGATCGGGGAAGCGTATCTGCTCATACTTTTCCTGATTATGCCCTGTCGCTCCATGTCTGTAATCTGTTTAACGACTTCATCTTCATGCTTTTTTGGCAACCTATACAACTTTGAGTATATTGGTTTATCTTCTTTAAGATGGATTTCGTGTTTGATCGTCGAGGTGTGGGTTAACCGATCGCCATCCCGGTATTGGATATCTTGGAACTCGTCTAGTAAAGAGGCCAATGCTGAGTGTTCTTCGCGATTGAGGCTGCCGAAGTCAGGATTACCTTCTTCTAGGTAGTTGCAAGAAAGCTCTTGCCCACGCTCTATCTTTAGTGTGGTCTTGTTTCGTAGAGTTATCTTTCCTTGCTCGAAATCAGTAGTTTTAATTATATTTTTGAGGACATCTATACCCAGAAGTATGGTATAGTTTTTGTTCTCTAAGCTCTGAGCGTAAGCTTTAATGAATGTGTTATTGCTGTAGCCAAATTCTGTTGGCACGAGAAATTGAATTATGTTCGCACTCTGAGTTATGGTGCTATTAATAGTTCTTATTTCAACTTGTCGGGTATCTAATATTGGGTACGGCGTCATGTCGAGTTTGTTTGTATTAACAATCGTCATGGCACTTCCTGTGTCTATTAGAATGTAGTGTCGTTGATTGTTAATATTAGTGGGTATGGTCATTATTTGTCCGAGGCTCCATTCAGAAAAACCGGTGGTTCTACTGAATTAATTTCCTGTCGGATGGGCCCTTGGTCAGTTTGTACGTTGTTAGTATCCATGGGCTGTGACCTTGGAAACTGATTTTGCCGGACATTTCCTGATGTTCTTGGCTCATTCTGGTAATAATTATTATTTCTAACGTTCCCTGAGGATCTACCACTTTGGTCACCCCCATTCCTAAAATTCCCTGAATTTCTATAATACCCCCCAGGTTTTTGTTCATTATGGACTCGGTTCTGATGTCTACTTGGATGCTTATTTTCCATGGGCTTTAAATTTCCATGGTCATAACCAATGTAGGAGAATAAAATTCGTTTTATACTTTGTATATCATACTTATCTCTTAACTCCCTAGCTAAGTTACCTACAGTAATATCCCTCACTTTATTTATAATAATGTTGTGGAGCAACAGTTTCTCTGGCTCCTGATTGTCGGAAAATATGACATACGTATTAACCTTACTTAATATATATTCTAATTTGTTAACTAAATCGTAAACGGAACTCACTTTCAGGCTCACTATTTCCCTCGTTAACTCCGTACTGCTGATGATCGGTCGGTAGTGATGTCTGAACAGTTCCTTTGCCTGGCTCCATGTGGTCACGCCATTGACTAGGAGTAGATCCATTGCTCGTCCTTTGATCTTTGTCTGTTGGATTATTGTCCAGGTTGCCTGCTGGTCCCCTCCGGTATTTGTGAGATGGTTTTCCACCATGACTAGGAAGTGTGTCAGCGTTTTGCTATCTCCTTCGAATTCGGGTAGATGTTGTATCTCTCTTAGTACATGGCCGTCAATGCTAGCCGGTGGAATTCTGGCCACAATAGCCATAAGACTATTCAAAATCTCTCGATTAGACACTTCCGGCATCTCTACCTGGTTATGTGCCATACTTATATATGTGTATGCAGTTTATTTTTATGTCTGCACAAAAGTCACTTCACGAATTTGTTTGATTTGATACGACTTATTAAACTGTCGTGTCGCCGCGAGTTAAGGATCTTAGAACTTTTTACGTAGCGAACTTTCACGTTTTGGATCAGGATAGTTGTACCTGATCCTACCGACTGCGCCAAATAAATTATAAAAACCACCAAAATTTTTAATAGAGATTTATTCTTTCTTTATTCTTTATCTATTGTTTTTGGCTTAAGGTTCTATAATTATCACTATAGTAGAACGGTCGCCGTCTTAAGCGGAGCTGCACCGTAGTACTTGGTTGAGGTCTGTAAAAGAACTAACTGTTACAACTACTAGAATGCCAGAAGAAAATTGACATAAATAAATGTATTATTATGTTACGACATAAATCCACCATTGACCTGCTTGCCTTTACAGTTTCCACTGTGTCAGCCGAATGCATTGGGTGAATTTATTCACTCTATTTTTCAATAGGTTACCCAATGAATTGGCCTACTTTCGTTTGTTTATGTTATTCGGTCGTCATCAATTTTATGTGTCAATATAAAAGTGTTGACGATAATAATTTACCAGTATAATGGCCTACTGTAAATTCAGCAAGTACGGTTTATGAACGTAAAATTGTCATCTTATGACCAATACTTAACTCAGGCCTCTAATAAACACATCCAGAGCGCGGTTTCGGTAGGTTTATACCAACGCGCCTACGGTTTCCGGAGAGTACGACTCCGTCTTAATTTTATTTATTATTAGCGAGAATTGATGGTTCACTGTCGCGTAGAACTCATCTAACTTCGCTCCCCTTTGAGTCAGCTGATTCAGCTGGTGCTCCAGCGTCCGAATGTCGCGTTTATCAGCATAGTGCAGCGACAAACATTTTTTTATCGCTGACCAATCGTCATCGAAAATATTATATGACACTAAAGCCGTATCGGCGCCCCCCCTAATTTTTTGCCTTATGTGCGAGAGTATCGCACGATAGATAGGTTTGTTTTTAACTATCTCGAAATCTTTGAGAATCCCTTCCACATTATGTATCCATGATACATACTGTGTTGGATCCCCGATAAAAACCTGAAGCTCCTTGACACAGTCAGGTAGCCTGCAGATATCCTTTAAGTCATCTTCGGTCTTTGGACCGCATAGTTGTACCGACTCACAGGTCGGAGCAACATTTGACTCGCCGGCACCTTCCAGATGTCTGAGGCGTCCTTCGAAACCCTTTAGGGTTTCCAGGATCGCATTAACGGCACCCGTCAACTCGAGAAGGGTTTTCCTTGTTTCTTCCATTATTATGTAATTGATTTAGTTTTGAAAAAGTATGAATATAAATACCTTAATAAATCCCTCTTTCGCGCAGCTTGCCACTTACACAATTTTCCTTAATTAACTTAATTTAATTTACAAAAACTTTCACTTAAATTATACCGCTTCTTCTGGATGCTCACACACTAGCAGTATCGCTAATTTCTTCTTCACAATTCTTATAATTTTTATATATTCCCTCAATGGGATATTCGATCTATCGCGGAATTTTTCTTTGCGAGATTTCACTGATTTTTCTTTTTTGTTAAATTTGGGGGCGCGGAATTTTATCTTCGCAACACCGGTTTGTAAAGCTTACTTATAAAGCAATTTTATTTCTATAACAAATTCGGGAGCGCGGAATTTTTCTTCGCAACACCGGTTTGTTTAGCTTAATTAGCAAGTAATTTTATTTTTTTAACAAATTTGGGAGCGCGGAATTTTTCTTCGCAACACCGGTTTGTTTAGCTTAATTAGCAAGTAATTTTATTTTTTAACACTCACAATAACTTCATTAATTTCAGCATTGTTATTTTTATGTTTCACTTGTTGGCAAATGTCCTACGAAAAAGAAAGAACGTTATGTTAGTTGAACCGTTGTTGGGAACCGGCAATGCGGGAGGTGTCGTGTTCGTCCCGTTTAGTTGCAAGTAACCTACTAATGGCACGATCACCATCACCACCGTATCCTTTAGTCCTTCGCGATATCCACATGTTCTCATGGGTATGTGGAATGTTTGTGCCCTTGATTACCAAATGGTCAGCTGTGTTCTCATGGATACAGTGACGTATTCACTCTATAGAGCGCATTGTAGTGGGCACATATCCTTGGACAAAAAGGACACAGGTTTTAATGCCGGTCCCTGCTCGGGCGCCAGTTAAAGGATCACATCCGGGTGATCATAAAAAAACGCGAACGCACGCCCACTAGGAGGCGTGCCCACTTGTTCGACTTACTAGTTTAAGAAAATAAAAAACCGTTTATTTGCTTCCGCTATGGATTTATTGCTCTGCTTCGACAGTCAATTTAGAACTAACTTATTCTATCCTAATCTCCCGTTAGGAAGCCACTGCTCCCACGGTGCGAATCGCTGATTCGTCAAATAGGCCACTGCACGCGTATCCGGTGGCAATGGCGCGCTCGTAACAAGATCCTCATGCACTGAAACTGTGGGAACAGGTTCAGACATGAATATGCTGACACAGCCAATGCGCATGACTTGCTATCATGAACTTTTGATCATGGCCTTGGGCTGTGGTGTTAACTCTAACAATAGTTCTCGTGTTGGGCAAAGTGTTTACGAAATATTCATATTTCGCATTGCATCATGTGAAATATGAATATCAAGAGGAAATCAAATAATCTGCAACGTGCGCAAAAATGGCTGCGCGTGCAGATTAAAAGTAATGAAACGGGAAAGGGGGTATATCCGTTTAGGATTGGTCTTTCCTCGTCAGCAAAATGGCGTTAGACAAGGGGGAAAGTGGGGAATAGTGCAACTGTGGGTTTGGGTGGAGTCTCGGACATAACTCATCCCCCCTTAAGATTCTGCTCTGGAGAATCAATCTTTTTAACATCAACTTCAATCTTTGTTTTTTTTATTTTGGTTTTTTTGGATAAGGGTAAAAATTAGTAATATTAATATAGAAATTGTAATAAAAGCTGTTCCAAAATATACGTGTTCATGTGTAATTGTTCTTAATTTAATTTGTTCTATTAATTTACGATTTTCAATGTTTTTAAGATGTACTGCTTCCGCAGAATAGTTTGATACAATATTTTTAATTGTTATATTTTTAAAATTAGGTATAATAAAATTGTCATAATATAAGAAATTTTCATAATTAACATTGTTCATTTCTATTTTACAATTTTCAAATCTTATTAGATTGTTTCCTATTATACTAATACTATAGTTATGACAGTTGTGAATTACATGAGTAAATGGTATGTTTTTCGTTACAATAATGTTATTTGTAATTTGTTTAATTTCTTTATTTTTATTTTCCTTGAAATTACATTCAGGTTTATCTTTAAAAATGTTTTGAATACAAGAGTCTTTTATTTCTTTTAATTCCTTAAATTTTATGGTTCCATTCAAATTTTCATAATTGATATTTCCATCAGTTATTATTTCTTTATAAAAGGTTGCTAGTTCTAAATTATTGTTATTGGGGATTGGTTCAATTAAAATTTTATAGAATTTATCGTAAGAATATATTGGAATTAGAAGTATGAATACTATTTGATTTTCATGTACAATGACTGTGCTTTTAATGTTAGCTAATTTGGATATTGTAATATTAAATTTGTCTATTTCATTCATTGATAAGATATCGTGTCCTAAAACTCCTAGTTGGCTCATGAGAATGTTTTCCTTAACTTTTTTGACTTGATCTTTCAATAGTTGTACATCGTACTGGATTTGGAATGCATGCTGCATGTTCGCGATCTCTGTAAATTCTTTGTTAACTGTGTTGCCTAAATTAATTAATTGATATTTAATTTCGAGTTGTTGTCCGTTAATGTGTCTTGTAATGTTATTGATAGCGTCGTTAAAGTCGTGAATTTTTTACTGAAATCAGGGTATTTAAGTACTGGTTCGGATGTTATTAAGGTTTTAAGGTTCTCGAAGCTTTCAATATATTCAGGATTGTTTAAGTCTATTTTTGAACTTTTCTTTAAATATGCTGTCATTGGTTTTGCAATTTTGGAATAGTCTCTTATGAATTTCCGGTAATAGCCGGTTATGCCTAAAAAGGACTTGATTTGCTTGGGCGTTCTGGGTAGTTTATATTCTAAAATCGCAGCAATTTTCTTCGGATTAGGTTTTATTCCCTCAGTAGTTATGATATGCCCTAAAAATTCCGTTTCCTTTTTCAGGAACTCACTCTTGTCCAATTGGACTTTAGGATTGGCTTCTTGAAGTCTACTGAAAATTTTCTTTAATGAGAGTATATGCTCTTCAAGGCTAGTGGAGAAGATGATTATATCATCCAAGTACACTAAGCATATGTTTCCTATAAAGTCATGAAGAACTGAATTCATTAAACGCTGGAACGTCGAGGGGGCGTTCTTCAATCCAAATGGCATTCGAAGGAACTCGTAATGTCCATTATCAGTTGAAAAAGCCGTTTTTTTGACGTCTTCTTCAGCGATCTCGATCTGGTGGAAACCCTTAGCCAGATCGAGTGTAGTGAAATACATCGCCTTTCCCAATTTATCGAATATGTCTTCCATATTTGGTATTGGGAACTTGTCGTCTATCGAAACTTCGTTAAGTTTTCGATAGTCGATGACGATTCTCCATTTAGTTTTTCCCGATGCGTCCATCTTTTTGGGGACGATCCAGATGGGGGCTGAGTAGGGTGAATCACTTGGTCTTATGATTCCCTGCTCTAGCATTTCCTTAATTTGTGTATTTACTTCTTTCCTGTGTACCTCTGGGTACCTATAATTTTAAGTATAGATAGGGATGTCATTTACCGTATTAATTTTATGCTTGATCGCATTGGTAAATGATAGATCACTACCTTCTTGGTAGAATATTGAGGAATATTGTGAAACCAATTTTAATAATTTATTTATTTCCTCTTCGTTGAGGTGATTTACTCTAATTTGGCCGCGAATTGGTTCGTTGTTTATTTCGGTGTAGTATATTTCTAACTGAGGCACCTGTTTAGAGTAATTCTCATTTAAGATTTCTTCTTCTTGGTTGAAGAAAATTTGGATTTCTTTGTCGTTTGCCGTGAGGCGTCTGTTTTTGAAGTCAAGAATAGCATTTGCTGGAATTAGAATATTGTTTCCAATAAGTCCATCAAATGCCGTATGGAATTTGAATTCTAGGAATTCAGCTGTTGTATTGTCGCCTAGTTCTTGAAATAAAGGGATTTTTACCTTTTTATTTACACGGATTGGTGTACTAGTTGTGAGTATTTTTATTGGGTTGGTGAGTTGGATTTGCCATTTGGGGTGGCAGATTCCTGGGTTAATTATGCTCGTTTCTGAGCCAGGGTCTATGAGGATTCTTAGTCTAGTATTATTTTTTGTTTTCACTATTATATAGGGTAATTTTCGGTAGGGCTTGTTTCCCGAAAATCCACCCTTTGTAAATTTATTTGCCTTTGGTAAGAGGCAGATAGAGTGTCCATTGGTTCTACTCCATTTTTGTTTCTAAAATTACCTGAATTATTATTGCGATTGTTCCTACGGTTGAAATTTTGTTATGCACTTTGATTTGATCTATTAGAACTTGGGTTTTGAGAATTGTTTTGCTGAGGATTGTGATTGTGCCAATTTGAGTTATTATTTTGATTACTACTTTGGTTATAGTTCCGTTGAGAATTATAATTTGGTCTATCATTATTATCCTGCCTATAATTATTCTGATAAGTATGACGTTGGGGTCTTTGATTTGACGTTGTGAAATTATTGTTATTATCATAGAATTGATGTCCGTCTTGATCATTATATCTATCATTTTGCTTTCTGTTAGAGTTTCTATTGATCATTTTATAGTTTAAAGTGCTGGAGTCCTGACAAATAAAATTATGCACTATTTCCCTGATATCTGTGATATCACTTTTGTTCATTACATTCAACATTCCATAAAAAATGTTAACCATACTATCGCCGTTTTCGTTAAAAGCAGCGAATTCTGTTATTTCTTCAATTAAAATTTTTAGCTTAACATCTAGTTCCTTAATACTACTTACTCTTAACATTCCAATATTTTTAGTTATTTCCATTTCGTACTTTGAGGGCCGGAAGTGTTTTTTCAGTCTTGCTAGACATTCGGTCCAGTTCGCCGGAGGGTTGATGTTAATCAGGTTTTTTGCTGGTCCCTGGATCTTCGTATCGAAAATTAGTTCGTAGACCTGTGTCCTCTCTTCTTCTCTGTAGTTCAGAAGTGTTTTTGTTACACAGTTTGCAAATGAGGGTAGTGTCCCCTGTTTGCCTTCAAACGTTGGGAGGTAGCGAATCTCCTTTTCGATTCGAGCCCTTAGGCTCGTTGGATGGTTTGCCTGCACTAGTAACTGTGTCAACGCCACTAGGCATTGTTCAATATTGTTTTGCGCCATCCTTCGTTGATCGAACAGCTCGTTGCGCCTTCTATTAATTTTGGTGGATTTTTTTTTTGTTTTACTTCACTGATTTTTCCTTGATCGGAATTTGTTAATTCACTTCCTTTCGTCGGGATTTGGTCGTTCGATTTTTTTTCTTTTAGTTCACTGATTTTTCCTTGATCGGAATTTGTTAATTCACTTCCCTTCGTCGGGATTTGGTCGTTCGATTTGAATAGTAAAAACTAACCGCGAAACTAAACTTTCTTTATCGAAATAATCGCGTTGGGATTTGTTCGTTCAAGTTGAATAGTAAAAACTAACCGCGAAACTAAACTTTCTTTATCGAAATTATCGCGTACTTGAGAGTGCCGACTGCGCCATTTACATCTGCTTACACGCAGTTTATGTAAAAAAAAACAAACAAAAACAAAAAACAAATTATTATTATTTTATTTTTTTTTTTTCAAATTTATTTATTTATTTATTTATTAAATTTATTACTTATTCTAACGAGTGAGGTCGCTGTCCAGAGCAAGGCTGCACCTCCCGGGTTAGTTGTCGAATTAGCACTGACTAATATATAATAACTTAAGTCTAACAATAGTTCTCGTGTTGGGCAAAGTGTTTACGAAATATTCATATTTCGCATTGCATCATGTGAAATATGAATATCAAGAGGAAATCAAATAATCTGCAACGTGCGCAAAAATGGCTGCGCGTGCAGATTAAAAGTAATGAAACGGGAAAGGGGGTATATCCGTTTAGGATTGGTCTTTCCTCGTCAGCAAAATGGCGTTAGACAAGGGGGAAAGTGGGGAATAGTGCAACTGTGGGTTTGGGTGGAGTCTCGGACATAACTCTTGTTTCCTGTCTTTTCTGTATTTTCCCCCTAAGCTCGTTATTAACTTTAACGCGAAAATGTAACAACTTCTGGTAGTCAACCTTGTTTGTTCTATTAAAAAATATATCAGCTGGTTTTCGTTTCGTTACCGAGTGCACAGTATTGTTGTAACGATCTACAGCGATATTCAAAATTTCCTTCAGCCTCAAATCTTTATATTCAGCCTTGAGGCACCGATAGATTTCCAATACTGTGGAGTGAAATCTCTCCACTTGACCGTTAACCTCGCTACGGTTAACGGGAGTTTGATACATTTGAATATCCAGCATTTTGATAAAATTAACCATGATCGGGCTGAGGAAGCCGCGTTCATTGTCGGTTACTAATGCCCTTGGTACGGTAAAGTAATGTAGGATTTTAATGAATTTGTCTTTCAAATGTAGGGAGGATTTGTTTTTTATATGAAAAAGTTTGGCGAATTTAGAGAATTTGTCGAGACAGGAAATGAATTTCTCCCCCTGTATTTCCATTATATCCATGTGTAATATTTCACATGGATATGATGAGACGGGGTTAGGTTGGAAATCAGGAGTTGCTGGGTGCCTATCATACTTATTCTTCAGACAGATGTCGCAAGTTTTTGCATATTTTGTCACAAGACTATTCATCCTAGGGAAGTAATACTTTTCCAGCAGTTGTTCCTTGTTCTCCCTTGGGTTTCTGTGGGCTCTCCTATGTTCCCGGCTAATTAGACTCCATTGCCTGTCTCCATTCCGGACATCTTCCACCAATCTCTGGGTTATCCTAATTTTGTAGTTTCTGAATGTATTCAAGTAAATCTCCTGTAGTAATCTAATAAAGGATTCGGGAATTTTTACCCCGTTTTGAATATTTGGTTTTAATCGAGTTTTTAAAATGTCAGTTAGCTTTGCCTTGTCCAAGCTCTCCACAGCTATATAGTGTCTAGAGAAACCAGGATGTGATGTCAAGACCCTTTCCCTCTTTAATAATGATCTGATTCGGAAACACGTTTAAAGGAACTTCAACATGGGGGATGAGGTCTGAAGCGTCTTGTAATGCGCTATGAACAGTTTCACTTGCACTATCGGTGGAGCTACCGTCATTCATAATTGACTCTGTGGACGAGTCTGGCTCCGTGAGGCCGCCTGAAAGGGTCGTGTTTGTCGAAGAACCACCTTCAGTTGCCGCCTCTGTGGATGAATTATAATTCAGAACATTTTCTTGGTTTTCCGGCTCAGTATAATCTGAGGCGGTCAAGTGATTTTCAAGAATTCTAAGTCTAGAGAGCGCATCGGCTACGACGTTGGACTTACCAGGCCGGTAAATCAACTCGCAGTTATACTCTTCTATCCTCGCCTTCCACCGCTTTAGTTTTGCATTGTAGTTACGGTTTCCCAGAGCGAAGGTAAGAGGTTGGTGATCTGTATACACACGAATCTTTCTTGCGCCGTATAGATAGGAACGGAGGTTGTCTAAAGCCCAAACGATTGCTAGCATTTCTTTCTCGTTGGTCGCATAACCCTCTTCGGTCTTATTGAGGGAGCGCAAGATGTATGCGATTGGCTTGTCTTTTCCTAAGTCGCCTTGTGATAGCACCGCCCCTATGGCCGTGTTCGATGCATCGGTAGTCAGGTTGAAAGGCTTGTTGAAGTCCGGGAAGGACAGTACTTCGGCAGAAGTTAAGAGAGTTTTGAAGTCATCAAAAGCCCTCATTACAGTTCTCTATGTGGCTCTCTCGACTATGCCCAAAGACGATTATATCGTCTATATAGACATAGCAGATCTTGCCTATGTAGGGTTTCAACACATCATCTATCATGCGTTGGAATATCGCCGTATTTTCCGTTCATCGTCGAGAACGCGGTCTTTGGAACATCGGACATCTTCATGGGGATCTGGAGAAAGCCAGAAGTTAAGTCGAGGGTTGTAAAGTATTTTGCGTTGCCCAAACTGGCAAGTGTTGAATTAATATCGGGGATCGGGTATGCATCTGCTATTGTTACGCCATTTAACCGCTTGTAGTCAATGACCACGCGGTATTGTTTTTCACCATCCGGCTTAGGCTTCTTTGGCACTATCCAGATGGGCGAATTGTACGGACTCCTAGAAGGACGTATAACTCCTTCCTCCAAGAGCCTCTCTATCTCCCTATCAACCACTTCCCTAAGGCAAGCAGTCCTGGTGCTAGTCCGGATTTCGGCTTAGACAGACGTGTCGATCATTTCTCTAGCATTAATAGGGCCAAAAAGTGTTTGATATTTCTTTACTATGGTTTGCAATTTCTCTTTAATACACTGCGGAAGATTTTCTTCCAGAACTAAATTAACCTGTTTGGACAATTTCTCTTTTAAAGGTATTCTAATATTGGGTTTTAGTCGGAGTACATTCTCCTTCCTGTCAATTATAGCCTCCAATTCTTTCAGCGTATCGTCCCCAATGATACCCTCGAAAGACTGGAGACCTGGTAAAACATAAAACGTTAATAAAGTATTATTGCCAACTTTCTTGAAAAACTGTTCTTTGACACATTCCGATATTTGCACTTTCCCGGCGGCTGAATTTACTTGAAATGGTTTGGTGAGACGACATGCAGTTTGTTTAATCTTAGGGCTAATGAAATTCTTGTTTGCCCCCGTGTCTACAAGAATTTTCAGTATAGCCCCGTCGTTGGCTATATACTCTATATATGGTACGCTGGAAAGGCGTCCATTGTAAAATTTACGTCATCCCCTATAGCGTCTTCTACGGCCTCGTGATAGGCCTCTTCGGACTGCTCGTCGGCTGTCTCTATGTTATACAGTCGCTGATGTTTATTCGGGTAATTATTTGGGTAATTATCCGACCTTGCCCGACGTTTGAACCGGTTGTTGTCCCTTGGGCGGTTCATGTAATTAACCTGTCGTGATTGCGTTGACCTATCCACATCCATTCTTTCAACAGGCTTTGGCCCAACCCTCGGGGCAGGCCCATTGTCACGCGGAGGAGAGTAATGAGGTTGTTCTCGGAACCTGTCTAGATAACCAGGCTGAAACCTCTTGGGTGGCAGAGCTGGTCTTGCTTCGGTTTTAAAAGTTTGATTGATTGGGACGGTTATTGTATTCGATCCTGTAGCGGAATGGATCGAATGATTTCGGAAGTTGAGATTCTGCATCTCTAAACATGCAGAGTAGGCCTCTGGGAGTGTTCTAGGCCTCTGAATAATTAACATTTTCGACAGGTCGCCGTTAAGACCGCGAACAAACACATCCAGAGCCCTGTTCCTATACGTTTCAACTAAGGCATTTACTGTTTCCTGGCTGAAGGATTCAGTTTTGAGTTTGTTAACCATTAGCGATAACTGATGGTTAACAGAAGCGTAGAATTCGTCTAACTTACTGCCCCTTTGAGCCAGCTGGTTTAGCTGGTGTTCCAGTGTCCTCATGTCACGCTTGTCAGCGTAATGGAGGGAAAGACACTGTTTTATTTCCAGCCAGTTGGTGTCAAAGATGTTATATGACACGAGAGTAGCGTCTGCCGAGCCCCTGACCTTACCGCGAATGTTCTGCAGAATTGCTCTGTACAGTGGTTTGGTTCTTACTATATCATAGTCCTTCAAAATCCCCTCCACACCATGTATCCATTATACATACTGCGTTGGGTTGCCGTCAAAGACTTGTAGCTCTTTTACACAGTCGGGCAACCTGCATATGTCTTTCAATTCCTCCTCACTCTGGGGAGGAATTTGTACAGTGGATACGGTAACTTCAGGCGGTGCAACTTCAACTATTTCTGCACGATTGTCCTCAAGGGACTTAATTCGACCCTCTATTCCCCTTAATTGCGCTAAAATGGTGTTAACAGCACCTGTTAGCTCAGTAATGGATTTAGTCATTTGATCCATGACTTATTTTTTTCTTATCTTAATACTTTAAAAACTCTCACCTGGTTTTAATAAAAAATTATCTTGCCTTGGGCCCACTTTTGGTTACCTTGCACACAGGACTTTATCACTGGGGAAGCACAGCACTCACAATCACAATGCACCTTGTATATTCTATGGCTGTAATTAATTTTATATTAGCACAGCACAATGTTGCGTTTTCTCTCTTCTTTATTCTTATTTTAATTGTTCTTCAACTATGATAGACTATTCAGATTTGATCTTTACACCTTGTCACTCACACAGAGATGTTTTTCATCTTATGATCAGTTATAAACCCGCGCAGTTAGTATCTACAAAGAAGTAAAAAAATTACGTGAAATAATATTTCCGTGTGGGGCACCGGCCCTGGAAGGTTCGTGTTTGTCCCTTTTAGTTGCCAACGTTGAGATTGTAGGCAACCTACTCGCGGCACGAGTTCCTTCACAATCTAGTCACTTATCAAAACGATCTCCGAGCATGTTCCCATGGTTATGCCGGAATTTGATAATGCGGAAGTTAGAATGGCTCACTGTGTTCCCATGGGTACAGGAGCGTGCACTCAAATAGAATGTACTAACACCGTGTCCTTTTAAAAGGAATCGCAACACGAAAGAAGTGACTAAATTTTTAGGCCGGTCCCTGCTCGGGCGCCAGTTAAGGATGTCCTGCCGAGGACACATAAAAAAATACCGAACACCAACCTATGTTGGTCCAACTTGTCCGTATGCAATAAAATAAACTACTCCGAATTCCCGTTTTGTCTTTATTGAAATATAGGTTCAAATATCTAAAGCTAACTTAGAACTAACTCCGCTGCTGCACATTTCGCCTCAGGTAACCTCTGCTGCATTCGCCCAAAGGTGCGTCGTCATCAGTTTCCCACGTCGGTAGCACACGCGCATCCGTTTCATTGGCCTTGAAACGCGATCCCTTCGTACCCGAACTGTGGGAACAAGTTCGCACATGAATAACAGCAAAATGATGAATCAGCAAGTGGAGAAGCGATAAGCTGATGATGGGAGCGTATTAGTTCGTTAACTTATGCCCATACAATGAATTGCTTTGGTCTGCCAACAAAATCTGCACAACGCGACCCGCTATTCCTTCAAAGATACTCTACCCAGCAAGGGCAAGTGCACGAAAAACATACGGCACTTGCTATAGCCAAGCAAAGCAGCAGAAAACGATAGGGAGTGGGACCAGATGGAGTGCCCAAACACAATTGCACAGCGCGCGAGTTACGTGAGCATTTTGTTCCGTGTGATAAAAAAAAAACAAATTTTAATTTCGGGCAGACCTTTGCCGTATGCTTTATTGAAATCGACTGAACAAATGAAATTTCTTTTACATGGGTTTTATTAGTTTATTATGTTGACGGTGCAAGCTGCATCGTGGGACCGGAAGGGTCTTGTATTTGGTTACAGTGTGGAATGTTTTATTTGAAATAATATATTTAATTACGGAGATAGAAGTTGAGGTTGAATAACCGTCACTTGAAAGAATGTATTTAATTACAGAGAAAATATTATATATGAAGAATTGTAAATTAAGCTAAGATATCTATGTGCTGATGTTGAGGTTGACTGACATGATCGGTTGAAATGGGTTGGGTGACCGTAACTCCTCCCCCTCTGGAATGGAGCGACGGCCAGAGGAACTGTATTCCTGCTGTTCCTATGGCAGGAGCGGTGGATGCTGCTTGTTCCGTAACTTCTTGAATTTTCGGCATGTAAAATGTTGACTTCGATGTTTGTTTTTGTTTCGCCAAGTAGATGATTATTATGGCAAGGATGATGCTGAAGGTAAGTATGGCGTTGAGCATGACGATATTTGTCTGGTTAGTTCTTGTGTGTAGGGCTTCGATGGTCTCCATATTCTTGAAGTAGTAAGTTTTCAGTTTCTGTAGACTAGGAGTTTCAGGAATCGATGAATCGTTGACCTGGGCTATTTCTTGAAGTGATGACGGGAAGATGTGAACGTCATCCCAGTAGGTCTTTTCGTTGCTTTCGTATGTTATCTGGTTGATTTCAATTTGGCAATTCTTGAAGTGTATAAGAAAACTGCCCATTAGCTTTTGGTGCTGAGGTCCACAGGTTGTTCGGATTGTCGTTTCTGGGGTGTTTATGACCAAGATGTAGTCATGTTCTGGTTGTATGATCTTGCTTCTTTCTTGTTCTTCGATCAGGTTGCATTTGGCTGGTAGGTTGTTGAGCAGGTTAGGGATGCAAGTGTCGTTCCATATTCTATGTTTCTCCGCTTCTTGGCACAGGTATACACCTTCGATGTACATACACTTATCGTCAAGGTAAAATGTTTTCTCGGGATTGGATAAAATATAGGGTTTCGTATTAATAATTTTAGTTTTGTTAATGGGGGAGTGGTATGATATGGAAGAATGAATATGTTTCTGTTGAAATTTGTGGGATTTTAATGTTAAATATGATGTTAGTATTATTAAAGTAGGCTTGTAGACCTGTGTTCGTCAGATTTTATTTGTATGGACTTATTTTTGAAAAAATCGTAAATTGTGTCAAGTTCGTCAGAGTTTAGTATGTGTTTGGAAATAATGTTAAGCCCCGCAAGTACTACGGCTTCAGCTAGATTTGACAAGTGACCATTTAGTAAGTCTATATTGTAGTTGATTTGGTTTAGATACTGTGTGTACCTTATCGCGATTTCATCAGTTTTAATTTTTCTGTTAATTTCGTTTCGCGAATACCTTAGATAGCCTTCAATAATTTCCTGTTGCTTATTTATATGGTTAGTAATATTACTAAATCTTTCGGTCATCTGGTTGTTTAGTCGGGTCAGTTGATTAACTTTGTTTGTAGTTGTTGATTGGCTTTGTGTCAATTGGTCGATCTGTTTATTGAGACGTATTGCATCATCTGCATCCATATTGCCAGTGATACCTTTTATTACTGAGCCTAATCCGTTAACGAGTCCTCTTCTGTTTCTTATTTTCGGCATGAGAGTCTGAAGTTTTGCTTTTAGTTCGTCCACCTTTACGTTCAGTATGGTCAATGAGTCCTTAAAGTCGTCTATATTTTTGAATGCTGATAGTGAAGCTGCTATTTTGTCTATATTTCTTTGGTACGAATCTAGTCTAACTATGTGAACTAGGTTGCTAAAGTCTCCTACAGTTCTTCCTATTCCAAGTCTCATAGGAAGTATTCCCATGTTGTTGTTAAGATCTTGTATTTCCATCTTCTGTCCGTTGATGATTGTCGTCCACAAAATTGTCGTCACTAATCTGAAATTTTCGTTTTTTCTTTACTTTAGATTTATTGAGTTTTCTATTTCCTGTAGTAATAATTGTAACTTTTCTATTTGATTTTACCCTATGCTTACTAAATCTAGGGGTTAATTTATTCCTTCTAAATTCCTTTCTTAAAATTATAGAGTTTTCTTTATAGTTTTTTGGTTCTTCCCTATTTTCATTTAGCTTTTCTATACGCTTAGATACTAGTTTCTCTATTTGTTCTTTTATTGCTGTATAAAGTTTCTCTTGAAATTCATTTAATTTTTTTATATATTCGTGTTC